>CATIWM010031960.1:0-10992 GCA_949671775.1 Mallotus repandus | reverse complement strand
ATTGTAGAGATAGACAAAGAAACACAAGTATAACTACTAAATATCCCTTAAGATGAATTCCTTGTCTCCAAGTGAACTCATTACTTAAGTGAATTCAATTAAAGTTCACTCAAATTATTCCAACTCTCATTGTAAATAATCCGATTAAACAAGTTACATATGATGATCAAGCATATATAACACAATTTTGTACTAATAGAATTCAAATCGATAAGTAAGCATGAATATGTAATCCTTATTCAATCAACATTGCAATTCATTCAAAGACTTAGCCACTAAACATGGTTAATTAAATGAAAAGACAATCAAAATGCTACATAGAAGAGAAGAGATTGAGTTAATAAAACCCTTTTTAATTGTCTTCTAGCCGAAAATGATCTCCCTTGCATAAATCTATCTAAAAATATATGTATATTGTCTCTCTATCTACCTATTTTGTACTAGGCACTAATGAATCATATATATAGGCCTTAGATGTGGTTACAAGAAGTTACAAAATAGAAAGGCACCTTTTAACATGAAGGGTTACAACCCTATACAGAATATATAACTTCCAGGGTATTGTTTTCTATCTAAATGACTTTATATCTAAAAATTTCCTTCATAAAAGTTCTAGATATTCGAGTCATCTTTCCAACACAACTTAAATCACCTCATTTTGATGTTTTTAGGGGAAGTTATGACTGAAATATGAAAACTGCTCAATCCAGAATCTTCTAGGCCTTTTGTCCCTGTGCCGAGTCGTTCCAACGTGCCGACTCATTACAGAAGCTCTCCGTAATGACTCGTGACATGTGTAACGACTCGTGACATGTGTAATGACTCATAACAGTCTCAAATCTTCCAAAAATGAGTCTTTTTGCTTTCCAACTTGCTTTATCAACGATCATTAGACCTAAGAACACATCAAAACATACAAACAAACCTAAAATGCACTTGGAAATAAAAATAAAACATACCAAGAACATAAAAATAAAAAATCACAAGCAAAAAAAATAACATAATTACTAAAATACTCCTAAATAAGTATGCATATTTGTGCTATATCAATATACTCAATGAAGTAAAATAGTTTTATAGCTCAAAACATAACTCTGACTTGGTATCAGAGCTGAAACACCATGACCTCCTCAAATTCATTATCTCCCTCTATTTCTTCATCCTCCTCCCTTTCTTTAATAACGTTAAACTCCTCTCCATCATCTTTAATTCTCCCACCTTCCTCTTCTCTCCCCACACCTTTAACCAATGTCTAGCAAACCTTTTCCATTAAATTAACTTCCAAAAATTACATCTTATGGAAGTTGCAATTTACTCCACTTCTGAATTTCTATAACCTAAATGGAATTCTAAATGGTACTAAACAACCACCTCCAAAAAAAATTCTTAACTCCACAATAAATCAAACAACCATCAATCCTGAATACCTCTCTTGGTTTCACAAGGACCAATTGCTCTTCTCTTGGCTTCTCTCCTCCATCGCAGAGGAAGTATACCCACACCTAATCTACCTCAATTCCTCTTTCAAATTTTAGCAAGCCCTTGCCATAACATATGGCATTGTCAGCCATGCCCAACAAACCTAATTGTATATAGAATTACACAACCTCTCCAAAGATGATAAATCTATCTTGCAGTACCTCTATCAAGCCAAAGCAATAGCATATTCCTTAACCTTAGCTGGCTAACCAATTTCTTCCTCTGAGTTTAATGCCATCATATTTTGAAAACTCAGTTTTAATTATAATGGCATTATCGGTGCTCTCTAATAACGTATTGAATCAATTTCTTTTAATGAATTGCATGGACAATTGGTAGCATACGAGCTTCTCCTCAAATCATAACAACTAGTGGTACCTTCGATTAACTTTGTTCAACACTCTGCGAGTTCTCAAGGCTCCTCATCCTTTTGACCTACATTCAATAATGCTCGATCTGCACAAAGGGGTGGATGTCGTGGCTTCCAAACCACTACATATTAGATTTGTGGATTAACAAATCATTTCGCTCACTTGCAGACATAGGTTCAACCCCAACACTTCTCCTCGGCCTCATACTGGTGGATTCTCTTCCAATCAGAATTATTTTGCCCTAAATTTTTCTACCCAGAATTATTCCATACCAGCAGGTCGAATGGCTACCAATATCATCGAATACAATTCCCACCAAGGCCCACATGCCTTAAATAATGTCTTGCTTGTTCCCTCTATAACCCAACCTCTACTCTATCTCTATTAAAAAATTACATCGTGATAATAAATGTTCTGTTGAGTTTCATAATAATCAATGTCTTGTCAAAGATCAAGTATCCAAGAAGACTCTACTTCGAGGAACAAGTGAACTTGGCCTCTACTGTCACACCCGTACCCTCAGTTTGAGTACATTGGCATTTTCTGTACATTTCATTTACTTATAATATACATCTATATGTTGGTTTAAGAGTGAGATTTTAAGAGTTTGGTATTTGATGGAGTTAATTAAAATAGATAGATGTTCTAGAATGGACAAGTATACCCCTTAAAGTTCATAAGAAGTATAGCATGTTCTTTAAGGGCAAAAAGGAAATTTATATTAAAATTACCCTAATAAACCCTTGAATTCTTTTTGAGTGGTGGAATTAGTGTATGTGCAGCCACCTTTAAGAAAAACAAAAGAGGAACTTGTTCTAGAAAAGAAAGGAAGAGGGTATTTCTAAATCCTCCTTCTTGGTTAGGATTTCCCAATTAAATTTTGGTGATCTAAGGCATTTTTAGAGCTGAAAATCTTAAATTTTAAAATCTTGTTGATTGATTGGTAAGTATTTTAACTGCTTTGGTTGATTTGGGGGTTAGGGTTTTCATTGACAGAATTCGAGTTCTACAATTCTGGTTTTATTGTCTTAGTGTTTTGATCATAAGTTGATCTAAAAAACTCTAAATTGGAAGTGGTTTAATTTTAAGAAAACTTTGAAGAGTCTTGTATAACTTATTAGCTTTAATTAATGGCTGATTTCTTTTCTATAATGGTGAATCAAAGAAATTTTTTTTATTGCTCAGTCTCTCAGCGAGTTTGACCTGATGGTGTTCAAATATTTATAGATCTTTCCATGGTTTTCCATATGTGATGAAATTTTTCTAGTCTGTAGTTGACATATAAATCTAAGGTTGATAAAAATTTGAGCTTGAAATTCCTTGTGTACAAGATGCAGCAAGTTTTCTAAGTTTTCTCTTAAACAGCCCTTTTAGAGATAGCGGGTCAAATTTGTGAAGTTGAGTTGGTAGACATATTTTGCATGTAATTTGGGGCTGCATGGTAAGATCTGTATATGGTATTGTTATATTGATATTTTATAAATAAAATTTTATGCTTTAGGTGTTGGAAAAGGAAAGGAAGGTGCCGGTGTGAAGTAAGCAAAACATTGAATTAGTTTCGTGTGTTTAGAAGGTTGTTTTGTGAGTAGATGTTCAAGCCCTTAAATTACTTTTATAACAGCAATAATGAGATTTTTATATCATTTTATGAAGCTGAATTGATATATTAAAATCATTGTAAATCAGCTTGGTGTTATTTGAACTATTCAAGCCTTGAATCAATGAAATGGTTCTAAATTCACAAGTTAAAGGTGTTACTATATTATGCTTTTGTTTTTGCAACAAAAATGAGATTTATTTCAGTTATTTTATGATTTAATTAAGTTTTAATCTGTTGGTTTTCATTCCATTGAATTATGATGAGAAATGGTTTGATTTTGGATACTGTTTGAACTATAAACATGATGAATTCCTTTTGTTTATTTATGAGATGAAATGGTATTTGTATTATGTATTACCACTCTATATGAGATGTGTGGATGTGCTATGGTGTCATATGCACATTTGAGATTATGATGGTTGCTATTGCGCAATAGACAATGTGGCACTTGACTGTAGGACGGTGAAGAGAGAAGGGTCATTTCATGCTAATGTAATCAAAGGGTTATCCAGTGCGCCTAGAGAGTGAGATTTGTGATGGCCTGTACG
The DNA here is from genome assembly GCA_949671775.1 of Mallotus repandus. Taxonomy (NCBI): domain Eukaryota; kingdom Viridiplantae; phylum Streptophyta; class Magnoliopsida; order Malpighiales; family Euphorbiaceae; genus Mallotus; species Mallotus repandus. Next base: position 6,994 of record CATIWM010031960.1, on the reverse strand, counting down.
TTATGGCTGGGTTGTAATGATGGATATGGGGTTGGTTAATACATAAGAAAAGTGAAAATGATGCTAGAAAGGCATGTGTTATTATTCAATTAAATTTTGTATAAGCTGAAAGCAAATCTTGGCTTTGTTATTTCAAGTGGTTTAGAACTCGATTTGTAAATATTTTAATATTCAAATTTTGGAAGTTTATTACATTAATTTAACCAAATTGTTTTATGCTTGCAATATCTATTCATTGAGTATTTCCATAATCATTATGTTTTGTTTTCTAAAACATTTTAGTTAGCAGGATTTGACAAAGGGTGGTATGCGTTGAGTAAGAGTTGATAGAAGCTAGAAGTAAGGTTGGCCAACAACATCCTTGTTAAAGAAGCCTTGAACTTTATTTCTTATATTTGATTTTCTTAAGTAATGTAAAAGATTATCTTTTCGAGCTGAATATGGGTAGCAAAACTTTATGTAAAGCAAATATTTGGAAACATATTTCATGTTGCTTTAACGATGTCTATGGTCATATATTCAGTATACAAGTATCATTATAATTATAGTTTAAAGATGTGATTTCTTAGAATATTTAACTAACTCATTTTATTATTTCATATAGTTGCTGGCATTTAATTTGGGTTAAGGCTATATTGTTGATTTCAAGTTTTCACAATGTGTCCTTGTTGGCTAACTATTGTGGATGTGTCATTGATGTCTAGTTATTGTGGAATGGTTGTCATTGTTGGATAATTGTTGTTGTTATGTTATTGTTGAATTATTGTTGTTTTGTTGTCATTGTTGGATTGTTGTTGTTGACTAATCATTATTATTTGGTTGTTGTGGGGTTGTTTTAAGTGGTTAACTCATTTAATTGCCAGCAGTTATCAAAGCCTTTCCAATACTAATAAAAATATCTCATTGTTTTCTAATTTCATCATTCAAATAAATCTAAAAAAATTTCCAAGATCATATTTCCTATTTTAACAGTGAATGTTTCTATCATTATTATTTATTTTGTTTTAACTTTGAGAAATGATAAATGGTTAGTTTTAGTGTCCATCTTGGGCTACGTGAGATGGGATAAGATATTAATAGTCCACCTCGGGCTACGTGAGTCGGGGTGTGATAGTTTTTGTATCAGAGCTTTGTTAAATAGTCCTATAAACCATGCTTTTACAGCATTTTGATGAAATATTGAAAATGTTTTTTTTATATATATAGGATGCCACCAAGAAGAAATCGTGGTAGGCCACCTCAACAAAGGAATGTTAGCCAATGGGGTAGTGATCTGGTAGAATCTAGGGGTAGTGCAGATCTAGGGGTAGAATCTGAGGCTGGGACCCTTGTTATTGAGCAACCACCAGCCTTTATTATGCCTGTTTTATAGCTTGATCCTATAGGGCTTGTAGATACTATTATTGCTACCTTCACAACCCAAGAGCAGAAGAGAAGGCCAGGTGATATAATTGAGCATGCTAAGAAATGTGGGGCATTCTACTTTTATGGCTCTATTGATTCTCAGGAGGCAGATAGATGGTTGAGAGCTACAAAGAAAGCCTTTAATACTCTTGCATTAATTAAGGTACAGAAGTTGATATTGTTTACGACCTTCTACATGATATGGTAAATGCTTGGTTTACTCATATTAGATTATTGCATGAATATTAGTTAACTTGGGATGTATTCAAGGCTAAGTTCTGTAGGGAATACTTGATAGATGCATTCAAGGCTGAAAGGCAGAATGAGTTCATTACTTTAAAATAAGGGGCAATGTCAGTGCGAGAATATATGGATAAATTTGAAGAGTTATACAAGTATGCTTTAGATATTTTCCCAACTCAAGCTCAAAAATGTTACAGATTTAAAGAGGGTGTGTAGACTGTATTGAAGAATGAATTATCATTATATGAAGGCCAAAATTTTAGGGGCTGGGTTGAAAAAGCAATTGAGAAAGAAAAGATGAGAGAAGAAATAGAATAAGAAGGCAAGTATAAGGCTCCAGTTTGGGTAGGAAAGCAAAAGGGATTTAGCAAAGGAGCTGGTACATCTCAACAAAGATCTAAGATAGGAGGATTCAGAGGCAGTAGAGGGCCTTGGACTTGGTCAGGCACTCATAGGCCACAATCCTCCCAGTTCAGCCAGAGCTCAATGAGACAACCTGTTGCCAATATAGGTAGTTCATTTAGAAGGACCATACCTTGTACCATTTATGGTCGTATCCATGAGGGAGGAGAGTGTAGGAAGAGGACTATCTAGTGCTTTGAATGTGGTGGATCCTGGCACATTAGGAGGGATTGTCCCAACCTTACACAGTTTGGCACTAGTATTGGTAGAGGAGTCCAGATCATGGCTAGTAGAGGATGTAGGACTTTTGGTTTGGGTAGAGGTGCAGGTAGAAGTTCAGGAGCTGGTGTTAGTAGAGCTGGTGGTACATCTACATCAATACAACCTATTCAGCCTACACAAATGAAGAGACCTTCAATACAGCCTAGGGTCTTTGCTATAACACAACAGGAGGCAGCATTATCACACGATGTCATTTCTGGTAGGTTAACTATTTTTTGTGAAAATGCTTATGCTTTAATTAATCCGGGTGCAACTCATTAATTCATTGCATCATCATTCACATCATGTATACCAAAAGAAAAGAGTGTGATGGACTAGGATTTAATTGTAAATATGCTAGTAGGTGAATCAGTAGTTTGTAAACATGTTTATCGGGGTTGTGAGCTAGAATTTGGGGATCAGAAATTAGAAGCAGGCTTGGTGCCATTACCATTACAGATGTTTGATGTGATTCTTGGCATGGATGTCCTAACCAAGTATCAAGCAGTAATTGATTACTACAAGAAGAAAGTAGAATTCTAGATTCCTGCTAGTGGTAAAATGGTGTTTAGAGGTGAAAAGGGTTCAAAGCACTATAGCATAGTTTCAGCACTCACAGTTAGAAGAATGATGAGAAAAGGGTGTGAAGCATTCTTGGCATATGTTATTGACACTAAAAAAGAGGGGTAAAAGCTTGACAGCCTTCCTGTGGTAAATGAGTTTGTGGATGTATTTCTAGAAGATCTTCCAGGGTTGCCACCTGATCGAGAGATTGAGTTTAACATTGATTTGCAGCCAGAACAACTCCCATTTCATAAGCTCCATATAGAATTGCTCCAGTATAATTAAAAGAATTGAAGGTACAATTGTAAGAATTACTTGATAAAGGCTACATCAGACCAGTGTATCACTTTGGGGAGCACCAGTTCTATTTGTAAAGAAGAAGGATTGTACTATGAGATTGTGTATTGATTATAGATATCTGAACAAGGTGACCATACGCAATAAGTATCCACTGCCATAGATTGATGACTTGTTTGACCAGTGGCAAGGAGCTAGAGTATTTTCAAAGATTGACTTGAGGTTTGGGTATCACTAGTTGAAGATTAAGGTAGCTAATGTGCCTAAAAAGCATTTAGGACTCGATAGAGGCATTATGAATTCCTAGTGATGCCATTCAAGTTAACTAATGCTCCTGCTGCATTCATGGATTTGATGAATAGGGTATTCATGCCTTATTTGGATACCTTTGTTATTATTTTTATTGATGAAATTTTGGTGTATTCACAATCAAAGGAAGAGCATGTTGAACATTTGAGAATTGTGCTACAAATATTGAGGGATAAACAATTATATGCCAAATTTAGCAAGTGTGAATTCTGGCTAGAGAATATGGTATTTTTGGGGCATGTCATCTCAATTGAGGGAGTGTATGTTGATTCAATGAAGATTAAAGCAATTCTCAGTTAGAAACCACCTACTAGTGTACATGAGGTGCGTAGTTTCCTGGGGTTGGCAGGCTACTATAGAAGGTTTATGCAGAAATTCTCCATCATTGCCTCACCTTTGATAAAACTGCTAAGGAAGAATGTGAAGTTTGTCTGGAATAAAGAATGCCAAAACAGTTTTGATGAATTGAAGGCATGTTTAACCTTAACATTAGTGCTAACACTTCCAGTGACAGGGCTAGAATATATGGTATACAGTGATGCATCTAGAAATGGTTTGGGTTGTATGCTAATGCAACGGGGTAAGGTAGTAGCATATGCTTCTCGACAGTTGAGGCCATATGAGTTAAATTATCCTACACATGACCTAGAGCTAGCAGAAGTTATTTTTGTCTTAAAGATTTGGAGACATTACTTGTATGGTGAGAAGTGTCAAATTTTCACAGATCACAAGAGCTTGAAGTACATACTAAGCCAGAAAGAGTTGAACTTGAGGCAAAGAAGATGGAATGAGCTCCTTAAATATTATGATTTCACCATTGAATATCAACCAGGGAAAGCTAATGTGGTAGCAAATGCACTTTGCAGGAAGTCCTCAGGTAGCGTATCTTATATTCATCATGTAAGGATTCCATTATTGCTTAAATTGAGGACCTTGAACTAGTAATTGAGGACCTTGAACTAGGAAGTCCTCAGTTAGCTCAAGGTGAGAAAGGAGCGGTGCTTGCTACTTCGAAAATTGAACTAGTAATTAATAGAGCTAGAGAGGCACAAAGACAAGATGAACATATGGTGAAAATCAAGGAGCAAGTCCAGCAGGGTAACAAGGTAGACTTTATGATTTTAGATGATGGTACTTTGCTTTATGGGGGCAGGTTATGTGTACCTAATATTGAAGTTTTGAAAAAGGAGATAATGGAGGAAGCACACAATTCAGTTTATGCTATGCATCTAGGAAGTACCAAAATGTATCGTAATTTGAAAGACAATTATTGGTGGTCAGGGATGAGAAAGGATATTGTAGAGTTTATGGCTAGATGTTTGGTTTGCCAACAAGTTAAAGAAGAATACCAACATCCAACGAGAACATTACAACCTCTTCCTATTCCTGAATGGAAGTAGGAGCATATTATGATGGATTTTGTGGTTGGATTGCCTAGAACTTAGTAGGGACATGATGTTATATGGGTGGTTGTGGATAGATTGACTAAATCAACTCACTTTTTGCCTATGAAAGTAAGTCACTCACTGGATAAACTAGCTGCAATCTACATCAGAGAAGTGGTTAGATTGCATGGAGTTCCATTTTCTATTGTATCAGATAGGGACCCAAGATTTACATCCAAATTCTGGCCAAGTTTGTAACATGCTCTGGGTACCAAGTTGAGATTTAGTACATCTTTTCATCCCCAAATAGATGGTCAGTCAGAGAGGACAATCTAGACATTAGAAGACATGGTTTGAACTTATGTGAAGGAATTGCAAGGTAGTTGGGATAAATATGTGCCACTAAAGGAATTTGCCTACAACAACATCTTTCATTCTAGTTTGAGAATGACACCTTATGAAGCTCTATATGGTTGGAAGTGCAGAACTCTAATTTGTCAGGATGAAGTTGGGGAAAGGCAATTAGTTGGTCTAGAAATTGTACAAATGACAACAGAGAAAATTCAGCTAATTTGGAATCGACTAAAGAAAGCTCAGGATAGACAAAAGAGTTATGCAGACTTGAAGAGGGAACTGATAGAATACAATGTGAGTGACAAGGTCTTCTTGAAGATTTAACCTTGGAAAGGAGTTTTGCGGTTTGGTAAAAGGGGTAAACTAAGCCCTAGGTACATTGGTCCTTCTAAGGTGATGGAGAGGGTTGGCCCAGTAGCCTATAGGTTGGCTTTACCTCCAGAATTATCTCAAATTCATGATGTTTTCGATGTTTCTATATTAAGGAGGCATAGGAGTGATCCTAGTCACATTTTACAAGCCAAACCCTTATAATTGAAAGATGATCTATCTTATGAAGAAGAGCCTATTGCGATTGTTGCTAGGGAAACTGAGGTATTGAGAAATAAAGCTATACCTTTGGTGAAAGTATTGCGGAAAAACCATGGGATTAAAGAAGCCACTTGGAAGTGAGAGGAGGACATGAGAAACCAATACCCTCAACTGTTCAAGCAAAATTTCGAGGAAAAAATTTTCTAAGGTGGGGAGAATTGTCACACACGTACCCTCAGTCTGAGTACATTGGCATTTATTGTACATTTCATTTACTTATAATATATATATCTATATGTTGGTTTAAGAGTGAGAGCTTAAAAGTTTGGTATGTGATGGAGTTAATTAAAATAGATAGATGTTGTAGAATGGACAATTATATCCCTTAGAGTTCATAAGAAGTATAATATGTTCTTTAAGGGAAAAAAAGGAAATTTACATTAAAATGACCCTAATAAACCCTTGAATTCTTTTTAAGTGGTGGAATTAGTATATGTGCAGCCACCTTTAAGAAAAAAAAAAAGAGAGAGGAACTTGTTCTAGAAACGAAAGAAAGGGGGTATTTCTAAATCCTCCTTCTTGGTGAGGATTTCCCAAGTAAATTTTGGCAATATAAGGCTTTTTTAAAGCTACAAATCTTCCATTTCAAAATCGTGGTGATTGATTGGTAAGTATTTTAAGTGCTTTGGTTGATTTAGGGGTTAGGTTTTCATCAACAGAATTCGGGTTCTGCAATTCTGGTTTTATAGTATCAGTATTTTGATCATAAGTTAAGATAGAAAACTCTAAATTAGGAGTGATTTAATTATAAGAAACCTTTGAAGAGTCCTCTATAACTTCTTAGTTTTGAGTAAGGGCTGATTTCTTTGGTATGATGATGAATCGAAGCCATTTTTTTTATTGCTCAGTCACTCAGTGAGTTTGACCTGATGGTGTTCAAATATTTATAGCTCTTTCCATGGTTGTTCAAATGTGATGAAATTGTTATAGTATGTATTTTACATATAGATCTAAGGTTGATAAAAATTTGAGTTTGAAATTCCTTGTGTACAAGATGCATAAATTTTTCTAAGTTTGCTCTGAAACAGCCCTTTTAGAGATAGTGGGTCAGATTTGTGAAGTTGAGTTGCTAGGAATATTTTGAATGTCATTTGGGGGTTGTATGGTAATATCAGTATATGGTATTGTTATATTGATATTTTATAGATAAAATTTTATACTTTAGGTGTTGAAAAAGGAAAGGA
>CATIWM010031927.1:0-11740 GCA_949671775.1 Mallotus repandus | reverse complement strand
GCAAAGATTTAACTGTAGTCAACGACAGAAGCCGCATGTGATTATTCTAAACATGATATTATACTACCGCATGTAACTGGCATAGGAGTGAAGTGAAATAAGGGATCTAAAGAATGACATAGGCTAAACTATATTAGTAATAAGTAAATCCTTTGTATGTAAAAAGTCTCGATATTTTTTTAGAGATAAAAGGCCAATTGAAGGGTCTAAGGTGACCCAAAAAGCACTTGATCATGATCACAAATGTATTTATTTCATGTTTTTGCTAGGACATAGCAATAAAATGAAATCAAAGTGCAATTTTTCACAACTTGTCGACAATTTTACAACATCAGATGAAGCTAGAACTAGAGTCACAAAGTGACATCATCATAGTCAAATGAAGCATTGATAGAAGCAACAAAACAACGTGAAAAACCTGCATTAAATAAAATAGGTGAATAGGTGATTTCTTGGCCACCTACGCTCTTTCTCATCCAATTCGTTTTACCAAGTTAGATGACCCTTCAGATGAGCTTTTGGATTTGCTGTTTAGGGATAGAATAGGAGTCCTAACTCCTAGGAATTGTGCTAGTTAGTTTCTTTTTCTTTGGCTTTGCCATTCCCTAAAATGTAAAATAAATAAATAAATAAATAAAATATGTGAAATGAGTAACTTATTTCCTTAAACTTAAATCTTCACCATCCAACTTGTAAATAAAATAGGTGAAATGAGTAAAAAGGCCTAATTTATCGCAGACAAAAGATTTTCATCCAAAATAAAAAAAAAACTGAAATTTTGAACTTTTTTTTTATATAAAAGGAAAAAAATTGTTTCAGTTAATATAAACCATAAGAGAATGTTAAGAATCTTACAGTAGAGTGTTCCGTTCATGGACCTTAATTTGAGTCTTCCTTCAAATGTTTAATCAAGTTCTCATCACCAAGCTTGTAGACATTATATCTCATTCCTCTTATCGTGCACCCGAAAAGGACAAGCGATACATGGGAGAGCTCAATTGTTATGGTTGATTAAAAATAATGTTGGGTTTGTTAGTCAAAATAGGAGGTGCCTAATTTATAAGAAAATTCATGGAAGGTGACTTCTCAAATTGTCAAGGATGGAGGAGCCTATCCTTGTTTGAATGAAGAATAGGAAAATTAGGTGGCCTAATTTTGGTGAATGAAAAAATGTTTGGCATATGAAATGGGGACTTGAAGGCTATAAATATGGCCTAATTTCTTCATTGTTGATTATCCCATGGAAGAGAAATATAATAGACTCTTAAGCATATAATTCATTAGGTGGAGCATTTGGTTCCTTTAATGCGAGTATGGGTAATGCTTTGTAAGGAGTGTTATTTTTGGGATCATGTATCCAAAGTAGAAAGAGTTAGAAAGCTTTGTGTTAAGTTCTTTGAGTTAGAGAATTTGTGTGAGAAATTCTCTTCGATGTAATTATCTTTCTTTTTGGGTGTGAAGAAATATTAAGAGTGTTATGATTATAACAATTTGTCACATAGTGAAAATTCTCTCGGGTTGTCTTTTGACAACGAAAGTGGTTTTTCTCCAATTTAGAGTTTCCACTATAATTCTTATGTTATGTGTTTTCTATTGCTTTGTTCTTTGATATTTTGCTAAGGAGGATCTTGGGAGGGAATTTGGAATTTAGTCCTGAAATTCCCAACAATTGGTATCAGAGTAATGGTTCATTGATGTACTTTTGGTGGTGGATCTCAAAGTTTTATGGAGTTACTAATTATATAAATAGTAAAATTTTGTCGGCGGGTTTAGTTTTGTCGATGAAGGTGTTCTAATACATGGTGGTTTGTAGGAAAAACTTATTATGATCCAGAGAAGTTAGTTTCAAAGTACGAAAGTAGATATTTCAAGAAGTTGTTTCAAACTCTGCTGAGTTTAAGGTGGAGAAATTTGATTAGTGTGTTGATATTAGCTTGTGGCAGGATGAAGTTAATGATAATTAATCTGGTTTACATAACAGTTTGAAGGTGTGGGCAATCTTGGCACCTAAAGAAAAATTGTCGGTGGAGTGGGGTTCACCGAATTGCTCCAAAATTAGTAAATGAAGATGTTGATATTATTGCCGGCAGTGGGTCTCTTTTCTCCATAAGAGACTAGATCATCCTTTTGGCATGTTATTGATCTCCAAGAGTTGCTATGAAAGAGGATGTGTTACTACTAGCGGGTCCACAAGTTTTCATATGGGCATTGGCTTGGTATAGTTGCAAGGTGTGTGGTGGAAAGGATGTCAATGGTTGAGGCATTATCGGAAAAAACAAGCATGAGAGTTGCACCATAAATTTCAGCAAGTTTTTTCAACATGACTTGAGCTAAAATTCTTAAAATTGGTGATTCATTCTAAGTGGGTATACTTTTTATGGTGGAGTATGATAATTCTTGGTATAGAGAATTATGACTGTTAGAGTAGACAGTGTTGTAGCAGTAGCTATGTTTATTTTTATTCAAGGTGGAGATTGTTATGGTTGATTAAAAATAATGTTGGGTTTGTTCGTCAAAATAGGAGGTGCCTAATTTAGAAGAAAAGTCATGGAAGGTGGCTTCCCAAATTGTCAAGGATGGAGGTGCCTAACCTTATTTGAATGAAGAATGGGAAAATTAGGTGGTCTAATTTTTGTGAAGGAATAAATGTTTGACATATGAAATGGAAACTTAAAGGCTATAAATATGGCCTCATTTCGTCATTATTGATTATCCCATGGAAGAGAAATATAATAGGTTCTTAAGGATGTAATTCATTAGTGGAGCATTTGGCTCCTTTAATGTGGGTATGGGTAATGCTTTGTAAGGAGTGTTATTTTTGGGATTATGTATCCAAAGTAAAAAGAGTTAGAAAACTTTGTGTTAAGTTTTTTGAGTTAGAAATTTTATGGGGGAAATTCTCTTTGGTGTAATTATTTTTCTTTTTAGGTGTGAAGAAATATTAAGAGTGTTGTGATTGTAACAATTTGTCACACAATGAAAATTCTCTTAGGTTGTCTTTTGACAACGAAAGTGGTTTTTCTCCAATTTGGAGTTTTCACTATAATTCTTGTATTGTGTGTTTTCTATTTCTTTGTTCTTTGATATTCTACTGAGGAGAATCTTGGGTGGGAATTTGGAATTTAGTCTTGAAATTCCCAACAACAGTATATCTCATTTCTCTTATCTTGTACCTGAATAGGACAAGCGGTACATGGGAGAGCTCAACTGTCCAATTGTCATTATTACCTCCATCTGCTGTGGTTGCATTATAATTGTGAATTCTTTCTATATATCATAAAATTTTAGCTTTTTGAGATTTCTTAGAAAATGGAAGCTAGATGGCAGCTCCTTCAACTTTTGGCAAGGTCTAATCCATAGCTCTTCAATAACAGGCAATGCTCCTTCATCTATTATCACCTCATTCAATTCAATTAAGCATCCAAGAGACAAAAGCTTGAGTTTTGAAAACCATCCTTTCCTAAAATGCAGTTTCTCTCCATTGTATCCCTTATAAACCACAATTCTAGTAGATTAGGTAAAGCTTGGAGCACTTGTAATGCATCATCACCCACTCTTGACCAATGTAATACAATTTTAATCATAGTTGTTTGTTTGGCTATCCAATGTGGGAACTCGTTATTTACTAATGGACCTTGCAGGTATAGAGTTTGAAGCAGAGGAGGAGGATCAAACATTAATTGAAAGTCTATAAACTCCTTCTCTTTACTGAAGAAACAAATAACGTGTGTAGGTATGTCATCTTTTCTAATGTAGAGCACAAGGACGACTAATTTGTTTTTTGAACAATGATTTTGGGGGATATTGGGGAAGGGGTAGGAGTGGGGTTTGAACCCTCACTCCCTAAGGGGGCATGAAAGCCCCTCACCACCACAACAAAGGCGTGATGGCTAGGACGACCAATTTTCTCCTTTAAATTTTTTTATCCTAATTTTAGCAATTGTGTCAACCATTCTAATTGGCTAATAAAATCCACATCATTATCATCTACTTCAATAAGGCTAAGCTTTTGTAGGGCCCTTAGACACCCAATATTACCATGTATCTTCACACCACGTATGCAATTGAGATTGAAGTTAACGTCTCTATTAAAGGAATAGGCCCAAAGATGACGCAACTTAAGTAGTGTATTGATCTTAATTGGAAGATCATACACTTGAGATTGTCTCAAATTCAAAGTCTCAAGGTTGCACAGTTTACCAATGGACTTTAGCAGCCTCTTCACATTTATTTTTTTTAAGCTCAAATATCTTAAATGCCACAGATTTCCCACTTCTTAGGGAATGTAGTCCAAGTTACGAACTCCTTCAATATCCAATGCCCTCAAAAGCTTCATATTTTTAGTGAATGAACTAATCAAAGACTTTGACAGTTCATTTACCTCCAAAAGAATAATAGAATGAGTTTGAGAATCACTATTGCTGCTATCTGAAACATTCTCTAAACTGTTATTAATTGAGATGTGTCAATTTCTTCCCTTCAAAATATGATAATTCTCCACTGGAACTTTATGAAAATTTAACTCTCTTGATTGCAAAACAATTATCTCTCTCATCAAATCATGGACCATACATTCTCTGACATGTCCTATGAAGCCAACCCTTGAAACTTGAACCAGGCTTCTTTGACTGAGCTCAATTAAGTACTCTTCTGCAACCTCTTCTAATGTTCTGCCTCGCCGTTCCTTTATGAAGCCCAGAGATATCCACAGAAGAATTAGTCTCTTTTGGTGTATGGAATAGTCCTCTGGAAACAGGCTAAAGTATAAAAAACATGATTTAAGATGGTAAGGGAGATCATGATAGCTTAGTGATAACATTTTTGTGAGATTTGAGAGATGCTGATCACTTGCTAAAGATGAACTAAGGCCATCAAAGAATTTCTTCCATTCAAGAACAGTCTTCTCTTTTGTTGCCAATAGGCCACCTATTGTCACTATGGCAAGGGGCAAGCCTTCACATTTTTCAACAATGGACATAGACAACTCTTGCAGCTCTAATGGATAAATTCCACCATTGGATTGGAACACCTTCTTGCAGAAGAGCTCATAGGCTTTGTCTTTAGGCAGAGCTTAGAGTTTGAAGACATGATAGCATGGAGATGAGTTAGGAGAAGGGGCAACAACTTCATTACGAGTTATTATTATAATTCTGCTGCCTTTATCATTGTCACGTAACGCGGTCTTGATATCATTCTAAGAATTGATGCTCCAGATATCATAAAAAACTACCACATATCTTTTTTGCAATAAATATGCTCTGATGTTCTCAATAAGTGAAGACTCGTCCATCTCATTGATTCCTTCTAATGCAGGTAGCTGAGTTTCTTATTGGGATTTTCATATCATAGTCCTCAATAGCTCCTCTTGCTTATAGGATTGTGATACGGTGATCCAAGCCTTGCAATCAAAATGAGTAGTGACATTTTTGGAGTCATACACTTTCTTGGCAAGGGTGGTCTTGCCAACCCTCCCATGCCCACCATATAGACCACCGCATTTTCGGTTGTTCCCTCTACTAATAATCTTATCAAGTCAGGTTTAGGAGATTTAATACCAACCAGTTCAGCTTCTTCAAGAAAGAGGGAAGCCACAGGAGTGTCTTGCCATTTATTATGCGGTGACATGCACGAAAACTTCTCTGAATAGGCCTTTTTGCGTTTCGAAAACGTTTCCGTATTGGAAACTTCAGAAAACTCCTCGAAAATGTTTCGGGGCCATTTCCGCAAATATAAAAACATAGGAAACACGTTTCTAATTTGAAATCACGTTTCCAACTTGAAAAATATATTTTTAGTATTTTTCTAAATAAGAAAGGAGACAAATTAAAAAATAATTTTATATTTTTCTTAACTAAATAAAATAATTTTTATAATTATACTATTACTTGAAAGAATAGATAAAAATTTTCAAGATTTATCTATAAAATTTATATTTATATATTTTCGTATATTTTTAATATTTATTTATATATCCATATAGTTTTAATATTTACACGTTTCCCCTACGTTTCCGTTTTATATGTTTTAAGAAATGAGGTTTCACTGTATCCGTTTCCCCGTTTCCGTTTTCTTGCTACATAGATGTCACCGCCGACTAGCTTTGGTGAAAAGTTGAAGCTATATCTTTCTTTTCTCTCCTTTATTTCCCCAATGGATTTCTTTATATCTTGAATCTTTGAGCCTATCTGGTGGCGTGCTTTCAAATTCTTGAGTAAGTGAGGGATTTTTCGTAAACAGCAATGACCATCTTGACGCCACACAACATGAAGCATATATGTATCAATGGCATGTTCTATGTGGAAAGCAACTTCTCGTACTTGCCTCAACCAAGTGTTGATACGACTGTCTTCATTTTTGTGATGCAATCTGACATCTGCATCTATCAGGAATGATTTGATGGTTTCCAGTTCATCTTTGATGTCTCTAAGCTCTCTATGGACATCACTGAGTAGTATCACCTCTCCAGTCAACAGCAAATCCAACTTGTTGAATGCCCAACCCAGAGCAACTTCACCCATTTCTCCACAATTAATTCTGAACAGAAATCAGCCGTCTACTGCCTTTTGGGTATCTGAAATTTGTAATTATCAAGTTTTATTAATTGATTATTTTTCGTAAAGAAACGCACATAGCAAGGGCATTGCAGAGAACAAAATGGAAAGTCTAGTAATGTGATTATGGCAAGATGGACAATATCAACTATGGTCTATGAAAAGCCATAATAAATTCACCCAATAAAATTATGATTTACTGTGTACTTAGTGGTTTAATTTGAAGAAGAAAAAAATTTGTTACGTTCATTATATATATATATATATATATATATATATATATGAAGCTAAACAACTAAGTGATAAATAAGTAAAGAGAATAAAGAAGTTTGAGGATTACCAGTTTGGACATGGAGAAATGAAGACAGACAGATCTTGTTCAAAATTGATTACCTAAAACAGATCAATATTAACATTAAACTTGTAAAATGACTAAACATTCTAAAGAAATTGGTATTTTAGTTAAAAGCTTAGAGAAGATGATATACTTTAGTTGTAAAAACTTCAAAGAAACCATACTTCTGTAGCAGAGATTGGTATTGATGAGAATGGATGATCTTGTTGTTTGATTATTTGGAAAGAAAAAAAGACTTCATGATATACAGTTGAGCCTTCATTCTTATCTTCACAAGCAATCGGCAAGTTTTGTGCACTAAACGTTTGTGTTTACGGATGTTTTATGGTCGATGGCACAAAGACTTTACCCAACTTTACACTATACTAAAAAAAAAAAGAAAGTTACGCGCACTTTACTACGAAATATATGGAAAATTAAACTGTACATATAAAAAATTTATAGTTAACATATCAATCACTAAATTTACCATTTCTTTTTCAAAATGAAGATTATAAAATAAATAAATAAATAAATAGTTCGTCCGCATAACTCATAGCAAACATAATTCAATAGAGCATAACATATAATCACATATTTTAATATTTACATTTAGTGATAGATACTGATTCATGTATAAGGTTCATTTACCAACCAGTACAAGCATATTTCAAAAGAATTTCACACACAAAATCTATATATATATATATATATATATACACACATATATCCTTAATTTTTTAAATAAACAATTTAAATAATTTTTTTCTCTATATCACTTTTTTATTATATAAATTTTTAATCTTTCACATTTTAAAAAAAAAATTTGCGTCATTTCATTTAAAAGTTAATTTATACTTAAATTAAGGATAAAAATTTGATTAAAATATAAAATCATGCCCCAATAAATACTTGAAATGTTTAACATTTTATACGGCAATTATTAAATTTTAAATTTAAGTTCTCATTTTTCCCTTTCCTATGTGATGAAGAAATATTGATTTAACTTTTCAAAAAAAAAAATTGATTTAAGGACTAAAATCTAACCATTTTAATATATACATTTGGGGAATAAATTATGTTGATAATTAATTTATATTATGTAACTTTTTATAAAAATGAGGACTCAAATGTGAACATAGCAAAGTAATCATGAAAATAGCTTCTATTTAGATTTTCTTGACATTAAAAAATAAAAAATTATTAGTGATATTACTTTATAATTATGTCTTAATACTTATATTTTTAAAAAAATTTCATAATAGTCATCATATGATGAATATATATAAATGTTACGAATTATAAAAAATAAAAAATTATTCAAAAGTTATCTATTAATTATATTTTAGCCAAGAATTTCGTATAAATAAAAAGCAACAAATATAAATTTGCTATACAAATTTAAAAAAATATGTATTTAAAATTATAATTTAAATAAAGAAATTTTATTACTATTAAAAAAAAATTTCAATTAAATTTGAAATTCAAGTTTTCATTTTTCCCTTTCCAATGTAATTAAAAAATATTGATTTAAGGACCACAATTTAACTATTTTAATATATATATTTGGGGAATAAATTTCGTTGAGAATTAATTTATACTATATGTTTTCAAGACTCACACTAAAACCGAATTCAAGTGTTTTAATGGATAAACACTTAAACCAATTCCTTTAGAATAGAACCTCACTTCTCGTTTTCTGAATCGCAGAAAATAGAAGAATAAGAATTTCTATTTTAACACTCACCAAACTCTTACAAGAGTTTATCAAATACAAGAATGAATTAAAGAGAATTTTGAGCTTTATGAATGCTTGAGAATGTATATATGAGAAATAAGTTTCTTAACCTCTAAATGATCTTTAGATGTTGTATTTATAGTTGAGCAATCCAATTATAGCTGTTAGAAACAATAATTTTGTTTCCAATAAATTCAAACTTCATTTGGATGAAATTTGGACTTTTAGCCTGCATAAAGACTGGTCGTGATCACCCTGATCTCAGTAGGGATATTTAAAACTATGCCCATTATAGCTGTTATATTTGAAGACAGCCTTGATCCTAGTCATGATTGACCTGATCCTGCTCAGGACATTGGCCGGGATATGTTCTAGATAAATTCTTCAATTTGATGCAATTTTGGTCCCGATCAGGATCATAACTTTTTGACATTGAAGATGATCGAATCAGGCTTATATTTCTTCATAAAAGTTTTAGTTATTTGTCTTATCTTTTCATAAAACTTTGAATCACTTCAATTTTAAATCTGTAGCTCAAGATATTGTTGAAATACTAAGAGCTGCTTATATTGAAATGAAAACTGCATATGTTGCTTTTAACTGAAGATTTCCAGACCCAAATGAATTCAGATTTTGAAAAGTAAGATTAATTTGGAAAGCTTGTTATGTCTAATTCAAATTTTAAGAATGCAATTTTCTCATTTAAAAATTCTAAGACTTTCGAAATCTTCCTGGAATCCCGAAGGTTGATTTAGCCCAACCACATGCTTAGCTTTATTTTGATTTCCATTATAGTCCTAGCTTATACACACTTAAAAAAACATGTTAAATGCTCAAAATAAAGTTTTTTAAGATCAAAATCAAGATTGATTATTGCTAAGGTCAACAAAGATAGTTGAACATGGTCATTATGTATGAAATATTTAGTTCTTACAACCTAAGCACGAACCGAAAGATTGAATTTAAGCATGAAATTGGGAGATTAGGTAAAATTAGATAATTCAAGTTAAAAAAAATATCTCTTTTCTTAAAAGCAACGCTTAATTTAAAATTTTTTCTTGCTCTAAATCTACTCGAATGCTCTCAATAGAGTAAAAGCATCCAAAGGACCCACTTAGCGGTATCTACGTCGGGGATTACTAAGAGTGGGAAGATCGGATTTGAGAGATAAAAAGAATGAGGTGGAGCGTAAAACAAACTCATCAAAGCAATAAAAGAAAAGATGTTGTGAAATGGAGCGTAAAATGCATTCACAACCAATTTTATTTTTTTCAAAGGTTATGTTTATTGGATTTCAATAAGGTTATGTGCTTGGGTTGTGATTAGTAAATCGTTCATAGATGGTGTATTTTTTTCTGATTATCTTCTTTAGTAAATATGTTTCAGTCTCGGTGTTGTCAACTTGCATATCTTAGAAATTGTAACTCTTTGGTTGTGATTGAGCTAGTGTTTAAATGTTTAAATCTGATTTTTGCTTGAGGACAAGCAAAGGTCTAGTGTGGAGGAATTTGTTGAGTGTAATTCTACACTTGTTTTAGAGTTTAATTTTAATGAATTTTGAATAATAAGCTAATAATAATTGGGAAGGATTTATGTTTAATTATGCATTTGTTTAATTTGGATCTTCATTCTTGTTTCCATTTATTTTGGTTTATTTAGGAGTTTTTTATATTAATATTAATAAGTATTTCCCTTTTTTAGGTAATTCTAGAAAGGAACTCTAAAATAATCAAGGACTAATGCGTTGTGGGTTCTGTCACACCATAATGGAAGCTGTGACAATCATCATAGGATGTGTCATCCCATGATGGAAGCCATATCGTAAAATCAATGATGTGTTACCACTTGTGTCATCCCATGACTGAAACCATGACGAGTAGAGAAAGTTTCCTTTTCAATAGAAGTTGAAGAATTCAAGTGAAACTAGGTTTTCCATGAGACCTTGCTTATAAAAGGGAATACAAGAGAGTTTTAAAGGAGGAACCCCATCTATTTCCATTCCATTCACTTCCATTCATACCTTGAAGACACAAATAAGCACTCAACGAAGATCGAAGAAGGAATCGTGCAAGATTCAAAGGAACAATCATTATTTCGGGCAATTTACCTATTTGTGGTAAAAATTTGTCAAAATTCCCATATTATGGTACTTTTTGAAATAATTCCAAGTTTTATGATAGTTTCTCAAATATATTCCCAATATATGGTACTTTTGGTTAAGGTGGAGGGGAAAAGTTGTAGCGCCAGGCAATTGCATTTTGCCAGTGCTACTGGCGAAATGCATGCAAATTTTAAAAAAAATATATGCATTTTACTAGTGCTACTGGTGAAATGCATGCAATTTTTTTGATGCATTTTGCTAGTAGCACTGGCAAAATGCATCAACTTAAAAAGCTTACCCGTTTTCCCATTTTGAATATAATTATGATATAATGATATAATGATTATGTTAACTTTTATAATATTATAATTATTAAAAAATTATTTGGTTATAATTTTATTTTTTAATAGTAGTTAGTCACTAACAATTGTGTAATAATTGATAATAATAATAATAATAAATAATAATAATAATATTCTATTATTTTATAACTTTCCATATTATTGACTTATAGATGATTTTTAAAATTTAATTGAAATATATTCCAGAAAATGGTTGTCCCGAACAATTAGTAACTCATATAATAAGGTGAACAAATAAAATTAAAAACTATGAGTAATATATTCATAGTAGTACTTTAATATTTTGTGGAAATTTGATAAAAATTTGTGTATTGAAAAGATTGGTTTCTAGATATTTAAAATTAAAATTAAGTATTAATTTTATGTTATTTTGTGTATTAATTTTTTAAAATAAATAATTATTTAGAATAAATTGAATTCTATTATAATTATTTCAACAATTTGTTACACAAATTTTTTTCAAATTTCCACAAAATATTAAAGTACTACTATGAATATATTACTCATAGTTTTCAATTTTATTTGTTCACCTTATTACATGAGTTACTAATTGTTTAGGACAACCATTTTTTGTAATATATTTCAATTAAATTTTAAAAATCATCTATAAGTCAATAATATGGAAAGATATAAAATAATAGAATATTATTATAA
>CATIWM010031905.1:0-18819 GCA_949671775.1 Mallotus repandus | reverse complement strand
AATATGTTTTAGATAGTATTTGAGTAATAAATGGTATAAAAATAATTTTTATGAATTATTTCCTATTTTTAGTTAATTATTAGTAATTTTAGAAAAATATATGAATAATAAGTTTAATTATTATTTTAAGCTTAATTGAGATATTTACAAATTTTATAATGTATTTAAGTAATTTAAATGATTATTTACAGTAAATGTTAATTTAATTGTAAGATTTGAATTATATATGTTTATTAACGAAAATTTAAATATAAGCTAGAATTTTACTATTTATTTGAAAATAAATATATTTTATAATTTATTGTGAAAATAATTTGAATTGGGATATTTAAATGAGATTTTTATGATTTATTGAAAAATTATATTATTTTATTGATATTGTGAATTTGGAACTCAGTCAGAATTATGAGTAGTTTGGGAGTCCGATCCGAGTGTGGTTTTGTGTGGAATATTCGAAGTGTGTTTTCTTGCAGGGTCGACTCTACTTTTAGTAGAGGGTTGTCCATTTTATAAGGGAAACTCTGCCGAATTTTTGGTAGATTTCTCGTAAAGCGTAACATCGACCTGTGTCGTAATTCTGAGTCTGATTAGCATTATGTCTTAGATTGAGTCAGTTTCGTCATTCCTTCATTTCATGAATTCATTTAATTATTTTACAAGCATATTTTAAATAAATATTATTTATTTTAGAGAACTTCGGGGCACGAACAGTAGCACCAGGGCAGCAGAGAACGCGTCGCCCGACATGCTCCACCTGTGAGTTGATTTTATAAGATGTGTGTTGTGTGTGTTTAAATGAAAATTTTCTAATAATTAAAAATATCGCATGTTTAAAAAGATATGATTATTTATTTATTTAATTGCTTATTTATTCATTCTTTTTATGAATTAATTATTTACTTGATTTAAATATTTATAATCCAAATTTGATTTGGAGATAATGGTAGAACGTGCTACATAGTGGGTATCACTAGGATCACGTGTGCACGGGTAATATCTAGTATATGATATATATGTATATGATTGAGCTCGGTTGATGCATTGCTCTCGGGCCAGTAATGATATGAAAAAGGGATGTAACTCGGTTGATGCTTTGCTCTCGGGACATCCAATATGGAAAAGTGAAATGACTGTGGCAGTAACTCGGTTGATGCTTTGCTCTCGGGACGGCAGTCACTTGGATTAAAAGAGTCGAAACGCTATTAGAATAATAGTTTAGGGTTCTACCAGTTTTCCACCGAAATAATTATTTTAAATGTTTTATACGAGATTTCATATTAAATTGATTTAAAAAATTTAAAGAGACTCGATATAATATTATCGAAAAAAGTAAATGATTTTAATAATCATAATTATTTTATTCTATTTTATTTTAGAAAGAATTTTAATAATTGGTTTTTAAAATCAGCATGTATTTTATAAATTGATTCACTCAGTGAGGTCTGATTCCCCTCAATTTATTTTTTTTAAGACCTCACAGTCAGTCTATTAGTATTCCTCATTTGCGCCGAGTTCGTTCTTCACCGGCAGCATTGTGTATGTTAATTTAAATTATGTACTGTGTAATTAAATTCTAGACACCGCAGTAGTTAAATTTCGGATTTGTAATACAAGTATTCCGTATTGTATTTGAATATTATGTCTGAACTAAAATATTGTATTTAAAGAATATTTTTTTATGTTTTTATAATATTGTGCATTTATTATTTTATTGTTAAGTTATTATTTTAATTCTGCAAAAAAAATTTAAGGCTTACTACGGAATTCAGTTACCTTATGTATCCCCAATTTCTAGTACCAATCACGAACCTTCGGTTCGGATAGTGACATACAAACAATTTAAGATTTGAATTTTGAAAATAAAGCTTTTAGTTGAAATCAATCTGACAGTGTAATAAAGCGGCGCCTATTTGTTAAAATGTCACCTCATTATTGTTATAAGGCGCCGCCTTATCTCTAAAAACGGCAAAATTAATTTATTTAAATTGAACAGTATTTTATTATTTTTCAGCATGTTTAATTCTTTAATTTTTGTGTGTTTGTACATATTCAAAATTGAGTGTTGTTTTTTGTGTGTTTGTTTATTTTTACCTTATTTTTACGTGTTCGAAATTCGTTTAATTTATCATGTTTTTTATTACATTGCATGATTATGATTTCTATGTATTTTGTTTAATATGTTGCACGATTACATTAAATAGAATTTTGGTAATTTATTTCAGTTATTATTTTGGTGAATTATTTATTTTATATTTATTTTAATAACTAATGGTTTGCATGCCTTAGTTGTTATTTTATAAATCATGTGTTTAAATTTTATTCATTTCATTATTTTGACTATCAATGTAATTAAATCACGTTCTATTATTTTCTTGTATTTTTATTTTTATTTTATTATATTTTATTTTATTTTTATTTTTGAAGAATCTGACTTTGTGGTCTTTCTTGTTGGTTTTATTTCAGAGTCTAATTAATTTAATTTTCAGGAATAATTTAGAGTGACAATTTGGGTCACTATATACAAATTACCCTTTTAGAATTGTTTATTTTTATGCTATATATTTTAATTTTTGTTGACATGTTGTAACTCATTTCTCCTCCCTCCTTTTTTACATGCACATTTATTTTATTTTATTTTATTGCATGATAACGGGCTGTAATTCTTTTCTTCTCCCTCATTTTTTTGCATGTGCATTTATTTTTATTGTCTTTATTTTATTTCATTCGATGAATGTATAATTTGTGATAAACATTGTGAACCGCACCTAATTTGCATGAAAATGGTAATAATTGCAAACTTGTACCTAATTGTAAAACTTGACAATTATTTGATAAAAACTGCAATTTGCATGTAAATAAATAAATAATTAAAAGGTAATAAAACACAAAACACAAACAGAGACCAACCGCAAGGTTTGGTGGGCATTCCGAAAGCCCATACCTAGTTTCCAAAACCAATTTCTGAGGACGGCGGCTGAGGCCTTTCGTGAGATCCAGTTGCATAAAGTGTGTCCCGGGTCTCATTTAGGTGGCAACTTCCATCTCCGATATGAGTTTAAAGTCCAATTTGTATTTCCTAGTGGCAGCCCTGAGCCCACACAATGCCTTGGTCACCAAACACTTAGGCGCACTCTAAAACCCATCTCCTACAACTATAGTACAGTAAAACATCGATAAAATAATACTCTATTAATTAATACTTTTTTTAAGATTATGAATACAAAAAAAAATTTACTAATACTATCACCAGTATCCTTTATTGCTAAAGCTTGAAAAAAGAGAAAATGATAGAATCAAAGATGTTGCAAGTAAAAAATTTTAGCAAAATTAATTTTTCATTATTTTCACGTATCCTAAGAATTGTTACAAGTGAGAATGATATAAATCATAGGCACAACTGAATAATCCTGGGAAGGATCAGGATAAATTACGAATTATAATCTGTGTAGTTCCATGGCCATTGAGGCTGCTATATTAGTAGCCACTAATAAGACACTAATGAACTTTCAAATCTAATTTGAGTTCATCCAATATCTACAGCCAAAACTCATAGAAACATGAAATAACTTAAAACTACAACCTAGCTTAACAATAAAAGATAATGTTTGGAGCAATTAAATAAACTTAGATGACATACTATTTAAGATGCAAACTGTTAAAGTCAATAGGAGTGGACAAAAAATTGCCATACTACCACAAAGTAGGTCAGACTCTCCCTTTTGTTGTCCAACCAACCCCATCTAGCTTCAGAGTCCTACACTGGACTAGAACCCGATTGAAATAGCAGCGCCGGACTAGAAACAACACCTTCAATGTCCATCGCCAGAGACTTTTCCTTTAAACTTGTTCTCTTGATCTACAATTTTCTTCAATAGCTTTTCACTTTAACTACAAAAAAAGAAGAACCTAGATCTATAGATCTAGACGAAGATCCATTAAAATGCTAGAGTAGAACTTAAAGGATTCGAAAAAGATTCCAAATTCATGTTATTTGTAGACTAAAACAACAAAATAAAGGGGGGGAAAAAAGAAAGAAGAGGAAATTAATGTGACTTTGTGACTAAAAAATAATTAAAATTCTCTTAAATCAGCATAAGTCATTAAAAACAAACCAAAATTAATTTTATATTCAATATCGTATTGTGATATCCTCACTTTGTAACCTAATAACTCAAGTAATGGATATTGTAAGGTGAGATCTTAGGTTCGATCTTCCACTCCCTTCAACCTTCCAATTTTTTTAAAAAAATATATCGTATTGTTTTATGGTTAAAAAATAATAATAATAATTGGAATTTTTTGTTTGAACAACAATAATAATTGAAATTCAAAGACAGTGAATGAAAAAAAGTTGTGGTTAAAAACTTAAAACGCTCGTTACTTGCAATTATATATATGGTTGTAATGAGTCGAGCCACTCGCGAGTAGCTCGATGTTTGACTCGATAAAAACTCGTTTGAACTCGTATATTGAAGCTCGTTTAATAAACGAGTCAAGCTCGAACTATATACAACTCGGCTTATAAAGCTTGCGAACAAGCTCGTGAGCCAACTCAAAATTTTAATATTTAGTAATTTAATTTTAGATATATAATATATAAATTCGAATTATAAAAAATATTTTAAAAAATATATTATTAGAATAAAATCATAATTTTTATTAAATATATTATAATTTATTTAATAAATAATTTATTTTTATTTTTTTAATATATAATTTTAATTTATAATTTATATTTTTTTAAAAAATTTTAAATTCATAAATAGCTCATGAACACAAAATGAGATAATGAGTTCGACTCATTTATAAATAAACCTAACTCAAATTAGTCAAAGCTAAGCTCGCTCAACCTCCCTAATTATATATAGATAATTTCATCGAAAGGTGTCTTTTTTTGTTTGGCTCCTCAGCTAAGCAGCATTCTCTCTCATTTCGCTGTGGTTATATCTCAGCTTCCCATTTCGGAGACAATTTTATTACTTTATTTGTTAGCATTCGAAATCAATACACAAACTCTAAGAGCCCATTTAGTTGAATTAATCAGCTTTATTCTAAAAAGGTTGGATTTGTTGTGCCTTGGTTATGTTTGATGAAATTCCTCAAAGAGGATGCTTTTCAATATGCTATCTTATTTTTATTTCAATCATTTCCATGTTATTTGTTGAAGTGAATAAGAAAATGGGTAACTTCTATTTTTCTTTTATTGTTTTTGGTCAGGAACATGTCAGGATTTGTAGTGTGCTGCTGTAGTTTCAGTGTTCAAATGTTTTGGTTCCTGTGCTTAATTAACTCTCCACTAATTTTGTTTCCTTCTTGTTGTTTTTACAGGTTTTGACACTTACTTGAAGCAATCATGGACGGTGTGTTAATGCTTCTAGCTCTTCTTGGTTTTATTTTCTTTCTATAGTGTTAGTTATTAAGCAATCATAAGAACTTTAACTTACAAGCTTCTTGTTGCTTAATGTGGTCTCAGTTGATTCACAACCAACAATGGAGGAAACTATTTTGGTTGGAGATGATTTGATGATGGGGCCACCATCTCCTCTCATCCCACCAGAAATTGCATCTCATGTGCTTGAAGGTGTTAATTTGTGCGATGGGATTCTAAGGAATTTATTTTTGTGTAAGTTTTCATTTCCATTCGGATGGTTTAGCTCATTGATTATATTTACCAACGGTACCTGTTAAAGTCATTTTGCCTTATGTTCCGTAAGCCATGATAGCATAACTTTCTAAGATGGCTAACATTAGGGACAGACTATGCATATGATTCTCTCAGTTAGGAGTATATGTAAGGACTAATCATAATCTTCACAACGTATATAAATGGTTGATAATGACTTCAATTATGGTTATATTCTTTAGGGGCTCTGACCTTTGATTTTTATTACAAGTGATAAACAGGCATGTGAATAATTAATTTCAAATGTATGCCATAGGTTTGCAGATCAATGACATTGAACCTTTCTGTCAAGAAGAGCTTGCTTTATATCGAGAATGTGCTGAAAGGAGGGTGAGATGAATTTTCGTTTATGCTTTTCTGGCTCATTTGTTTCTTGATATTGTAACCTGTAAATGAAGATTTTGAGGATTCCATTACTTGTGATGAACAGTTTGATTTTCTGTTTTTTTTTTTTTTTCCCTTGAACAAAATGAGTTGCAGGACAAGGAAATCAGGCAGCGGCTTCAAGATAGTGAGTGCAAATTGGGGTTGTCAATGCCTTTAGATGAAGCGAAGGAAAGAGCTTTGCTGCTTGAATCAGAAGTCACATCACTGGAGAGGTATTTTCTTTGACGACACTTATGCTATATATGCTCATTCAGCGCTTAGTTGTCTGTGAAAATTTCTCCTAATAAGAGTGGTTTAAAACATCATTAAGCATCACTTATGAGATCTTAATCTTCACTCTATAGGCGCTTGATTCTTGCTAGTGGAGTTGAAGGTGTTGAAGGATTTCGCCAGAGATGGAGCTTGCATGGTCGTCTTACAGATACCAAGTAATATTTATGCTCTTGGATATTAATAGTTAACTCGAGAATGAATCCTCTTCTATCAGGAATCACATGGCAAATTTGTAGATCATCTGGGTATACTTAATTCTTAAATGGTTTTGAGTTTGGATCTCCCCTTCATTTCTCACCAGATGTACCCTAAAATTAATTGGCAAAAAACAACTACTATGGTCTTCTTCCTGAGCTGCATCAATAAAAGTTAAAGCGAGTTTCAAACTTTTGAAAGTGGTTCAGTGTGTTACCTTTGTTTTGAAGTGTTGGATAGTCAATAGTTAGACCAAGATATTTAGAAAGCA
Organism: Mallotus repandus; assembly: GCA_949671775.1. Classification (NCBI taxonomy): domain Eukaryota; kingdom Viridiplantae; phylum Streptophyta; class Magnoliopsida; order Malpighiales; family Euphorbiaceae; genus Mallotus; species Mallotus repandus. Next base: position 12,010 of record CATIWM010031905.1, on the reverse strand, counting down.
AATTAATTTTCCATCATTAATAGGCGTCGGCTTTATTTTGTGCAGGAGAAGGTTAGAGTCCTTAAAGCTGGGAATGGAGAACAGAAAGAAGGATGTGATTAAGGATGAGCCAGCTTCAAGTTCAACTAATGAGCAAGCTTCAAGAACTAAGAGATGGTTCTTCTGGTAACAGTTTGTGCTGCATTTATATGGTGCATGTCCAAGTAAAGTAAAATTCCACATCAGCCTGTCACAATGGAGGACTAATGAACACAGTGAAGAAAATGGCCAGAATTGAAGCAAAGCATATGCTTTGCTGCCAGCCGCAGTACCATTCCTGCATTTCGTCTTAGGCGGGAGGTTAATGGCTGTATGTATTTAGCTACATGAATATCATGTTGAAGGTTTATTACAGTTTCATTAATTCTTGGGATTGGTATTAGTGCCATAGGAAGATCTATTAGCAGCATTTCGTAAACTGGAGGAGGTTTGCTTGTAACACCTGAATTTTACAACAAATTATTCCCTACAATACAATTGAAGCTTTCCCAACATGAAAAATAATATCATCCTCTTTATGTCAGTATAGAATCTGGGTTATACAAGGAATACATCAATTGCTTGTTAAACATTGGTGAGAATGCGGAAACCTTATTTACAATTTCAACAATATACATCTAACTAATAATTTGTAATCAATATAATTACTTGGAATGATACAAGTTGTTATCAGAGTTGCACTCATTCTCTCCTTCCGCTAACAAACAAGCTTGGAGAAGCTATGGCTGCCTTCAATGTGTCATCACGGTTAAGAGTCTGATCAAGTTATAAAAACTTCTTGTTCACTTGCATTGACTGCTTGAGCTTTGAAGTTCTACCGGTGTAATCTGTGTCATGAGAAAAATTTACCATCTTACTGAATATGATCACTTCTTGATGTGCCATTCTCCCATCCTCTGATGCTGGCTAGTGGCACTCGCTCAACTGGGTTTGACTTGCAGATGAGAAAATGCCATGTCGCTTAACTGCTATATGCTTGTTCCCTGACACAGCCATGTGGCCAGTTGAATGCTATGGGCATGAAATGTTAAAGACCAGCAGCTATTGAACTTCTAATATCCAAGAAGTACACTCTTGGAGGAGTTGAAACTTCTGACGTATGGCAACATTTAAGAAAATCTGCATTTTGGAGCGGAATTCAGACACATCTTCCTTGCATCTGTATGATCCTGCGCATGTACATTGTTCTGCTAAATGTGCAGCTTTAACCTGGTTGCACCTAGTGCACACTAAATCCTGCAAATGATAGAGTTGTTCCCTCTGCCGTACAATTTGAAGAAGAGCATTTTCCATAACCTCTCGGTCATACGGCTGGCCACACTGGGGGACAGCACAGCGCCACTCTTGAGCCTGTAAAGCTGAGTCACGACACAAGTCTAGATCTCTGCAGTCATTGCAATAGCTGTCCAAACATATTTGGAATCAGCAGTTGGTATCGAACCGAAGGACAAATGAAAGCATAAAATTAATTCCGATAATCCTACTATTCTTTAACTGCTTTGAACTGGGATCAAATATTTAAGTTATAAAGATTTAACAACTTTTTTTCCATCACACCAGCGGTTTCATTGTATTGAATTATTAATACAAGGAAAAGATGAATTATGATGCTCCAGTTTCATAGTGCATGGCTTTCATTATCAGCCAGATAAGGTTTCAAGAATTGAATGTTTTAGTTTTGCATATTAAGATCGTATATCACATTTGTATTCACAAACAAGAATATCCTGACTAATCATTTATATTAGGTCAGCTGTATGTATTTATGGTTATTTTCATACCTGCAAATTACATTTGGCAAGACAAAGGAAGGGCAGGGATCATGAAACTCAGCTTCAGGGGCAAACTCCCGGACTCTTACGTATTTTAATAGATTTTTTCTCATCACCTGCAAAATGACCGAATCATATAGTCACGTCATTGACTGGAAAAGCCTTTGCAACGCAATTGTTTTTCTGTTTCAATTGCCGCTAAACATTTAGCATGCGGCCGGATACATAAATATTTCAGAACTTAGAAACTATGGAAACCAGTTACCATATGGTAAGGAACTGCTTGAAGATTATCCAATCTATGTACAATTTAAATCCAAATAAGTGGCATAATCAAAACACAAATTACCAGAACTTCATGCTGCACGTTGAGATCAAGGGCCAGAACAGCGCAGACGTGCTTAATGAATTCCAGTGCAGGATCTTGTTTACCAATGTTACCAGCAAGTTGTGGAAAACCAGATGATTGTTCGTCAATTTCAGACTTGTTGATCCCCTTCATATGAATAACAGTTTCACGAACAATCCCTAGAAGTTTGTCTGTGAAGTATGTGCTGATCTATACATGTTCAAATAAAATAAATGTAATTTAGAACTTGAATGCAAGAAGTAACTTACGGGTCATATCAATTCTAGAAAATAATATTCCCATTATTACCTGTCCTTTAAGATATTCCACCATGTGTGATTCATACTTCTCAGCAGCTCCAATGGTGATTGATGGAGTACAGGAGCTGACATCCTGCAAAGATGCTCTGTCTGTTGCTTGCTTTTGAGCATATTCCCAGGGAATGAACATAAATTCTGAGACAATTAGGACAAAGTGATCCTGCAAAAAGCTCAGAAGTTTATTGACCAGATGAACAATTTACCAGTAAAAACAGACATTTGAATAATTAGGATGTGGGAGAAAATGCAGATCAACAAAAGCTGCAGTATTGTGATCAACAAAAGCTGCAGTATTGTGATCAACAGACCAAACAAGAATTTAACTAATTCCTTGGCCATAATGTTGTTCCTAAAGCATGTATATCAAAGCAAAGAAAATTTACCTGAATTTTCTTTGGCAAGTATTCAGCAAGATTCCAGCTTGAGACAATATCCACTTGTGGCTCTTTTCTTTGGGAATCGCTCCCTTGAGATTCATTGTGCGAATTGTCATCGGCTTTGGCTGGAATTCCACCATAGTTATACTGTGCAGAGCAAACACAATAACCATAACTTAATTGCAACATGTGAAATGCCAGATATATACGTTCTGTGAATAATGAAAAATAGAATCATCTTAGTTGCACAAAGAGCATTTCAAAATGACATGCATTCAAACCCGGTTTACAAAATGTTGAGCAAACTTGACTAATACAATCCACAAGGGCCACAATCTAGAGTTCTTGATTCATAAAATGTCTTTTTCCCTTGAGAAAATAAAGAAATATAACAATAAAGGGGTCAAACCTGATCCATGAAAAGCAAGGAATGCCAAAATTGCAGCGGCTCAAGTTCAATCCACTCAAACAGTTCTCTACAACCAGCAAAAAATACAAAATTAGAAAACAGGGCATATAAAAACTGGTTAAATATTTCCTTGGCCAGAACAAACCTAGTTTGCAAAGTTTTGAGCACGCTATTACAATAAGCTTTTGCTGTTAGTAGATCGAACTTTCCCGTGTCTATAATAACCTTTGAAAAATTTGCAAATATGATTGTGGCACCTAACTTGCGAAATTCAGCCAAAAGCAAAGCAAACACCTTCTGCATGACCTATGCATGTGAAAATTAAGAAAACGCCAACCAACTGATTAGAAAGTTAAAATACAAAGATCACAATGTTAAATAAAATTACCATATTTGGCCAAAGATATATTTATATCGTTCAGAAAATTATTTTTCTTATTATAACATAGCACATTTTTAGAAGGGCAGTATGGCTATTTGGTCAAATAATTGAAAAGGACAAAGAAAAAGACTGTAGAGCAGAGAAGGGTTGCTGTAAAATTGACACTATCAAGACATAAAGGATCCTTGTCTGCAACAGCATTTACCTTGTGGAGTATACGATGAAGAGCTGGGTCGTGAAGTTTTGATTGAGGGCTGCAATATAAAGGGTTAAGCAATGATTACATGAGCAAAAAAAAATTCATTAAGAGCAAGCTATGACACTACAACCTGCACAGCCATCGATAAAGATGTTGCAATATTGCATCAGCAAAAACACTTCCAGATGTAACTGCATCTGCCAGGCACCTCTGTATGAGCTGTTTCAGGACACGTAATGCAGGTGCAGATGAAGTAGCCTCATCCAAGCCATATTGTTCATCACAATTATGTGAACCTGAAATCATGTCCGAGTCAAATCCCAACAAGGCACCTCCTTCCATTTCATTCACTTGGTTGCTTTTCAGCAGAGCATTTACAGCCAGGTGATGAATCTGAAGAAGTACTATTTTCAGTGTTTATACTGCCAAGATAAGAACAGAAACAAAGGAAATTGAAAATATATATATATATACCTTCAACTCTACAGAAACTTTCCTATAAGCTCCCGGATACGTAAGGACAGGTTGATGGACCTATTTTGAAATAACAGTTGGTGAAGTTCCCCAAAAGAAACAACACAAGCACAAGATATTACAAAAAAAGAAAGGTAAGACAGCCGTAGACCACGTCAAACAAGTTTGAATTTCACAGCAACAACTAGAGGAAAAAATGAAAATAAACGACCTTAATACATTAATAAATTAGACTTTGCTATTCCAATTTTATATTTAAACTAACCTCATCTGCAAAACATGAAAATTCTTCGTTAACGCCTCCTAGATCAGGAACACCGTCATCAGATATCCAAAGTAACTGCAGCATTTAACATTTTAAGTTGGGATTCAAAAATAATTATAACACAGATGCAAGCTCTTTGAGAAGAAATGGCCACAACTTTTACAGACTTCAACTATTTGCCATTATTATCACAACAGCCATACAAGGGAAAGATAATGTACCAAAAAACTGTAAGTAGATCATTTTTTAATCAACTTACCTGCTGCTGATCACGCAATGCTCTAGAGATGAAAACATCTGCCGTAAATATAAGCCAGTCAAGTTCGAAATTTCCCAGAGGTACCTGTTCCAAAAAATTTAAAGATGTTCATATCCACATAAAGGAACAAATTTGATTGACACTGTTACTAGGGATATAATTATGCTAACAAATTACATGGGCATATCTTGAGAGAGAAATCCTTTCACTTAGCCACTGAGGAGATGCAGCACAACGTTGCATTGCAATTTTTGCAGCAGCCTGCTGCCACCCAAGAACCTAAATGATATACAGCAATAACAATTAATCATCAGTTCCAATAAATTAAGCTTAGGAGTTTATGTAATTCTCGACATTGCATTATCCATTCTTCGTACATAATTTCTTTGCTGTAAACAAAATTAAGAACTAACATGAACTTATCCATATGCATGAAAAATTTTGGCATGTAAAGCAGCCATTCATTCAGAATTCTGTTACCTGATACTGACTGTCACGAGCATTGGAAGGTATGCTCACACAAGGAAAATTATCAAGAGCTGGTATGCCTGACTTCATCAAATGAGAATTTGGGCATTCAATGACAGCAAGTGTAGGTCCAGCATGTTTATCTCTGTCGATAATGGAAAAAATTTGAGGCGAATGAAATAGGCCAATGGAAATGAATTCAACAGCAATATAACCAGAGTTGATTAAAATGAATTACTTCTCAAAATATCCTAGATGTTATAAGTTGGAAAACCTAGAAATTAATGAAAATAAAAGTTTACTGCTTATATAAATCAGTCTACTGCATGAATATTGAGATATGATAACAAATGTTCCATTTTGTATTTTTGAGCACGTAATCCATACGGTTTTTATACATTGAACAATTTCTCTATTAGAAGGAAAAAGAATACAACATAGATAGTATACCCTCCTGTTCTAACATAAAAACCACAAGCAACAGATGCAAACAGGGCCAGAAAAGTAGCAGATTCAAATCAAGCTGTATGAATTTCAAAGATATTCATCTGGAAGCTTCTAAAGCACAAGCTAAGGAGAAGCCATTGAAACACTTTTTCTCGGAAAAAAACTAAAGAAAAAAATCTAGTTTTTGAAATTCTATGCATTTGTCCCAATCTCAATGCTCCATAACTACAAAAAGCACAGTTCAAACAAACCCTCTCCACTTCAAAAAAAAAAAAAAAAAAAAAAAGTTGCTACAAACTCCTGTCAAAACCTCCTATTAGACAATTTTATGATGTTACAGAACCCTGCAAACAATCTTCAGAATGGTCCTAAAAAATAATAATATATCAACATATCCATAATTTGCTATTCTTTTGGCAATTCTGTGCATTTTTTGGATATTAGACTTGTCTATCAAGTGCTACTACTATAAAGAAAACCAACATTGGGTAAGAGAAAACCTGAGTTCACTTATTGTTCCCTGTAACGCCCTCTCTGCATCCTTGACATGTCCAACATAATCCACCTGAAATTAGAACATCATGAAAAATCAAGACAAGAACCACTGCAACACAAGGGAGATAAATATACAAAGAAAAAAAAACCATGCTAGGCCTGACAAACAGTACCTTGAAAACAATACTGTTCCTGGGTGTGGGTGGTTCAACAGACAATGCAATGCAAGCTTCGCGAAACTGTCTTTCAAGGAAAGATGGTGATAAATCCTTATTTTGATAAGGATTAACCACCACAACGGAGACAGTTCTCAATAAAGGCAAATAGACAACAAAAACAGCACGTCCTTCAGAAATGCTGCAATCAAGGATAAGATCAATATATCAAATTTCTTGGCTCCAGCATAAGAGGAAAGATGGATAAAACAGAAAGTGTTTTGAGAAATCTTTTGACTACATAAATAAAATGAAGCAGGTTCTTATATGGTATTAGGGATTACCTCTGATACAGGTAAAAGAAGGAGATTGATTGCTCCAAATAAGAACATTCCGTTGTCGTCTTCATTTGCAGTTCACTCAGACTCCACCCATCCTGGGCATTCCTCTTCTTAGCTGTTTTATCCACTTTACAGACACAACCAATCTCAAGTATGGCATTGAACTCTAATGGAACCTTTGTTTCATATATCCCCTGATGAAATTGAATTCTAATTAGACAAAAATTGGAACAACAGAAAAGGAAACAGAGATTGGCACCTTATATGCAAGAAATAACACATTTCAGAAAAATTAAATTTCAATGTTATATCCCCTGTACCAGAAATTTCCCAAACCTTTTTTACTTCTGCCTATTCCTAGAAAATTTAGCATAATTTCAGAAAAACACAACAGTTATGAGGGGTAGTTGGATATCCATTGATGTAATAGTTGCAAAAAGGAATTAAGAAGCAACAAGAGAATAATGGTGAAGATGAAGAATAGTGAACCACAAACAAGGTATTCAAAGCTCAGATGCATGTTTCAGGAATCCAATGCCCGAGATGCAGTTCTGCCAATATTAAGTTATTTTGGGTGACACAAGTATGAAGGTGAGAATCATCTGAAGGTTAAATAAACCTGTGAATAAGAAAAACGCTGACCTCAACTTCTGGATCTGCAAGAAGAGCACCTAGCTTTTTGCTTTCTTTTCTAAATTTATCTTCATCAATGATAACCTATTAAGAAGTCATGACCAAAAAGAATGAAAAAGAAAGTAAAATCAAGAAAATAACAGAACCAGAAATTTTAACCAAAAGAAGTGCAGCATCTGAGACACCTCAACTAGATTATAACTGCGTCGTCCATGAGGCAGAATCTTGTTCACACGCCTTCCAGGAAATTGTTCTGTTATAGGTGCTTTGGAATTGAGGTAAAATACTCTTGGAACTGTCATAGGAATCTTAAGCATGATTCCTTCAACAACCACCCAAGCAAAAAATTGGCCATAATGTGAACTTGGAAGCAGTTGTATTATCTGAACCATAAGAAGATGAGAGTAATCAGCAAGAAAACTATCATCGCAGCCAAATGTTTTCAGTAAAAGAAAATTGAGTACCTGCCAGTGGCATCGTGTTAGAGCCATTTCATGTGTTGTAAAATATGAACCAACACCTGTACGGCGTTGAGCTTTCTTATGACTTTTCAGACCACCTACAGGCTCAAAAGCATGGCTAGCATGATTTGAATTCCTAAAATTGCCCAACCTGCCAACGTTTAGAAGAGCACATTACTAGTGCCATTAAGTATAAATAACATAATTTTGTGTACGTGCGTCAGCTTCAGAAAAATAGATAATAACACTTCCAAAAAAAAGAAAAAGTAAGAAATACATGGTGAGACGAACTTGCCATGCCGACTCATAAAATACAGCAGGTTTCAACCAGGAAATCTTTGTTTTAAGTGTGCTGGAGAACAGTGAAAAATCACATCATAGTATATTCATGTGTATAGTCCATAATTTAGTGGAAACAAATGGAGACCTTTGTTCAAAGAAAGAAATATCATTTACAGAGACAAAAGTTGAAAAAACTGTTATAAACATCTGCAGAGCTTTTACATCCCCAAAAACAATTAGATGCTCACAAGGATATTCAATTGTATGTTCAGCAGCTGAAGCAATAAGCCTACAAACACATTCAGACAACAGCTAGTAGCAACTGCCTCTCAATATGCAAAAACCACGCTAGGGCATTGACAAACATGGGCATATGCATACTCTCAAATGTAAGGAAGAACCACAAGGAGATCAATTGGCTTGTAATTACACTTCACTCTACAGAGAAGAACAAAAACCTTAAAAATTAGGCTTCCACATCCAGATTTAAAAAAAACATACCTTTGTCTCTTCCTCCTTTGCAGAGTATCTCTCCACTTTCTCTTCTTTAGTTGAAGCCACCCCTGATAATCTACATTTCTATCAATTGATTCCACAAGTGATGTATTTTGTTCCAACAGTGAGAACTGTTCAAACAAACCATCACCATTATCACTTTGCTGTTGTGAGGAATCCATTCTCCCAGTTGCCTTGAGTGAATGCTTTTCATTGTTGATTGCATAACAACGAACAATTGGTCTAGGCCCATTGATAGAACTGCCTTTGTTGCGAAAGTCTTCCAAATCCTCAACATTCTCCTTATCCATCATATAGTTGTCAGTGATCGCATCATTATTCTTCCTTGACAAATCATCCTTGTTCGAAAAACCAAAAATATCAACCAATTTTCTTTGACGAAATTTATCTTCCTTTTCACGAACCTTTTTATGAAGCCAATCTGGATGAACTACTCTAGGGACAGGGTTTGCGACCTGTAAATGATTCAAGTCATATACAAAAAGCTAAAAGATAGTTGCCAGTTAATCTAATAAAAAAGACAGGCAATGGAACCTTCTGCATTGCAGCAGGAATTGTAATAATTTTTTGAATTGCTGAACTTAGCCGTTGCTTGTAATAGGACCAGTCAATGATTGATCGAATGCCAACATCCGTTGAAGTCTTGCACCATTTTCTTAAGTAAAATTTCATTATTTCTGCAAAATGAAAATGCATTCATAAGAGTGTAGAAACACGGCATGGTCCTAGGAAAGAAGGATAGAGTTTTACCAGCATCAGTTTCAAATATTGCAACAGGAACAGCACGCTCACTCACAGGTGTTCCCTGCTCATACAAAAATTAAGATGTTCAGCAACATCATCCAATAATGAAATAGTGGATCCCATATGCATTTCAACAATAACCCAATTGCATTGCAATAGAAGTATAAGATAGTGAAGCAGACCGTATGATTGATTCCATACTTGAAAAATTTTCATGTAAACTCAGTTTGATGGCAACCAACCATACACTTCAAAATTGAATTAGGTTTAAGATTAAAATAAAATATCAACCATACAGAACTATAAGCAGAGTATGTCAATTAAGAACTAATTCAGTAGCCTTGCCTCATCCAAATGTGATTTCAACATGTCTCATTTTATTCTAAACATGTGCAAGGAAATGCAGAAACAGCAGTGGGTAAAATAGCATCTGACGTAATTCACAACCCTACAGGCATGTTACAGGTGTCAGTAGTTATAACATCTTGTATCACAACTGGGCTCCTTATAAAGATTATAACTCTACAGGACAAGGTGGGCACACATAACCTTCCTTTCTGGTTTTCCCATTACTATACTTTGATACACTGTCAAGCAATAAAATAAATCTACAGAACAAAGGCTTTGAACCAAGGTGAACATATTGGGAGCTTAACAAATGACAAACTCCAAAAGGTGTGCAATGTATTGCCAGCAACAAGAAGAAGAAAAGACCAAGTCAATGAAAGAAGACCTTCTTCTAGTAATTCCAAGATATATGCTTTTGTTTTGCATGCTACATTTAGATCCGTAATGAAACCTTGATTCAGAGCAGAGATGATTGTAAGATGAAGCCTACCTAGTAAGAGTTCATGAGTGTCCATGTCCATATAAAATAATCAAAAACAAAGAGCATACCTTTGGTTCACATGCAACTATATATTGACAACGCAGTCCTTTATCTTTAACCATGGTATCACCAAGAAAATCTGCAAGACGCCTTGCAGTAGTCACTGCGCATGACTTTTGTTGACCATAGTCTACCAAGGACTTGCTCATTGTGCTTGATTCAGATATATAATCAAGCAACTCACTGTCGGCAATATCCTGTCCTTCATTCTGAGAGAAAATGAGAATAAAAAGAAAAATTGTAAATATTCCCATATACCACCCTTAAATCATTCATGCAAGCATAAAGAACCTGAGTAAAAGGAGGACATAAGATAGATAGGAAGAGGAAATCCTCAAAGGAACTTCAAAGTGTTGCTTCAGAAAAAGGAGTTTGATAGTCAAGACAACCATATCATTTTTCACATACATCTAGAAGATCAAGCCAACGGTTGGCTACAGCAGCTACAGCTGAATAGCATCCCTCCAAGGTTGATCCATGCAGGAACTTGTCAAAAAGCTCAGCCTGCCAACAAAAAATATATATATCATGCTTGAAAAGATGACAACCCTGCTTATAAAACTCAATTTTTCATTTATTACCGGAAGATGCGACCAAGGTATTATACATCAAGTGCCATAAGATACAAATAACAGCAATAAATATGACAGCATTTTACAGAACAGAAACACAATCAGAAGCTTCAAAAAAAAAATAGCAATGGACAGTATTGGCTAACACTAAGAAATACAAAATGAACCTCTTAAAACATCACATAGATGTAGTCTTCCATTTGCTTTTTCCCAACAGGGTAATTGTTTGACTTTCCTAGCTAATTTGCACGCTGTCTAAAGACTCCCAACATTAAATTAAGTCCTTGAAAAAGATAAGACTAGCTATGTTAACTATGCTTTGCATCTTTTTTTACTTGTCAATAAAAGTAGTGAAGAACAAAACAATTGAAAAGCTCACAAATAACGGACGCTGAGCCAATTTCACAGTAGAAAAATATATACACTTATCAACATAATGAATAATAAGAGGGTACCTGGAAAACTTTGATGAGCTTCAGCTCTCCTCTACGCTTGATTTCAAAACCTTTGAGCTCAGCAAGGGTGCCATCGTCATTAAAAACAGCATAACGCTTCTTAATCAAAATTCCTTCTTCCTTGGAAGCAGGAAGAATCATTGCCTTCAAGATTGTCAGAAATGAGATGAAATACTTATAAAAGCTGTAAGTCAATAATAAAGTATTACTCCATGTTATACCTTGTATGGCCCATCAACTTCAAATTCAATTGAGCATTCACTATGAGTTTCGTAGGTCTTATTTACAGGATCTACAAGTGTCTGCATGAAAAGAGAGAATCATTATGGATCCATGCAAAAGGAAAATGGAAGAAACAATTCTCGTCACCATAATATAATAACTTGATGTACATCTTGACCTGAAACATTTAAGAAATATAGAAAAAGGAAAAGTTTCTAACCTGATATTGCTCATTTGTATTGTTTCTTGCAACATCAACATTAAGCATAACACAGGGATAAGATATAGTCAATTTTTTCTTCAAGTCCCTGAAAAATAAATTTTCCAAATGAAAGCAGCATATATTTGATAGCATAGATGTCACAGGCTGAAATGTTACAATCTGACTGCCAGACTGTATGGCCATAATAGTCAGACCATGTTACAGGGCTGTGTTATAGGTAGCAGTCTGCAGGTTACAGGCTGCACAAATTGTAGGCTGCAGT
>CATIWM010031845.1:0-31944 GCA_949671775.1 Mallotus repandus | reverse complement strand
CACTCTTGTAGCTGCCCTTGTGGTCACAGTTGCTTTGGCAGCAGCTTTTACAGTACCAGGAGGCAACAACCAAGAGAATGGGCTCCCAATATTTTTAAATGAAACATCTTTCATCATCTTTGAGATATCAAATGCCTTGGCTCTCTTTTCTTCAGCTACCTCACTGTTGATGTTCCTGGGCATACTCACTTCAAGATACTCTGAGGAAGATTTTCTCAAGGCACTGCCAATGAGGTTGAGCATAGGTCTTATTGCATTGTTTTTTTCAATTGCATCTCTGCTGGTTGCTTTTAGCTCATCCCTTCACTTAATTCTATCTCACAGAGTGACTTGGATTGCAGTTCCAATTGGTATATTTGCTAGTGTTCCTGTTACCTTGTTTGTACTCTTGCAATTCCCTCTTTTGGTTGAGATTGTTTATTCCACATTTGGCCCAAGCATTTTTCGTAAACGAAGCAATGAAATACTCATGTAGGTTTAATGTCAACTCCGAGTAGACAAGAATTTTTCAAATTCGATGATATTATTTTTTTTTTCAACTGTATTCAGAATGTTATGTTTTAATTTCTTAATCATTTTCTTATATGTAAACTTTTAAATTTGTATCTTTTTTAAAGAATGCATTGCCTATTTTGTTTGTTTTTTGCTTTTAATTAATAATAAACTAGTGCAAGGGGTGTATGATTGATGATGATTCACATCACGGTAGAATCACATGCCCCTTAGAAGAAGGCTTCATGTACACTTTCCATCATAGACTTGAAGCCATTTATTCAAAGGTGTAAAGGGTACAAGGAATTTTCTCTAATTTTTCTTGCATAATTAAATTTAGACATGGTTTAAATCTTGTAGCTCATTATATTTTTGAAGAGAAGTGACCATTATATCACTCTTTTATTGGCTATTACTTGAACTTTAATTTCATCTAATAACACATCATGTCCAGCATCCACAATATGGCATTCATCCTGTGGGAAAATTGTGTTTTTATGTGTTATCCTAAGTTCTCAATTTTTGTCATTTTTACTTAAGTTTATTCTTTCTAATTTTAGTATTACTTTATACAGTTAATTTCAGTCACATTTCTATCGCAATATGTATATATCCTATTTATTTTCAATTAATTTTATACTATTGATTGATCCAATACAACATGAGACATTTGCTACTGTCACTGTCAACTATTCATTTGATATGTGCTTCATACACAAGGTATCCTATTTTACAGATTGGGTTTCACTGGATTTTTCAAGAAATAATATTTACCTAGCCAGTGGCTTTGAGTGAGCTAGAATCATAACAACGAGCGAACGTGTGAAGATTACATATTCCCTTGTTACAATTACAAATCTAATATGCATAATCCTAAAAAATTTTGTAAAGAATTACATAGAATATCTCAACTATATAGTTTCTTCTTATCATATATGCTATATTGGCATAAATTAGTTGAGCAGGGTATATGCTCTCCTTAATGGTACAAACAATTTTTTTTGTTTTTTTTGTTTTTAGAAATCAAATTATACAAAACAAAAGGGAGGATCACAGAGGGAACCTCTTCCATGACAAAAATAAACATCCTGACTAAGAGAAATAGCCCATTTAGCTAACTCATGAGCTACCTATTGCAGCTTGTAGGAACATAAACAAAACTAACATAAGAAAAGGACAGAGCTAAAGCCTTAATATCTTCAACAATTGAGCCTAAAGGAGACCGATGGCTCTGCAAGGCACGGACCATAAGTAGTAAGAAAATTTTACCTTTCTTAGTAGATCTAGTTAATTCAAATTTTAAAATAATAGGACCCATTGAAAAATGCAAGCACGGCTTGAAGAGAGATTTATTAGCCTATTTTTTAACAAAGAAAATTTCTACTTGATCTGACTGATTCCAGGTTCAAGTCACAAGCAACCCTTTATGATTATCATATTGAAATCAGATGAAATCCTATATTATGTTTATGGAAATATTAGTTCTGAATTCTATTTTTTAATTGACCGGAAACCTCAATTGCAAAAATAATAACAATGTGTGCTTGTGGTTTGTGCCATTTAGAATAAAATACATATAAATTTTGGGTTTTGTCCGTGGACTGAAATAGAAATAGACATATCTTCACCCAAATTTCATATCATGTTTCCAGTTAAAGACTTCTTTAGTCTGGGATGCTGTATTCATGTTCAGAATTCTATATTATCAGGACATCTTTTAAGACCTTAAAATGAGCCAATCCATTCTTCGATTGACTTTGTCGTTGTTTGTTTCGTTATATTTTTTTGAGAACAGCACTTGCTGTGTTCTGCTAGCCTCACATGTACACTATGTTTTATGCAGCTCAGCCCCTTTTTCCTGCCATTAACTCTTTGCTGCAATTTCAATTGAAATCACTGCAAAACAGGATGCTTGTGATAGTTTTACGTTCTGTTGATTCTGGAGATGGATTCGATCGATGTTCACTGTAAACTTGTTAAATTTATGCTTAAGACTACTTCCTATTCTGGGACAGGCTAAACAGTGCCAATCAACACAATGAGAGTGAATTCTAAATTCAAAACTTACCCTCAGTTCTTGGAATTGATCAGAAGGTGAATGAAAGTATGCTGACTGATGCAGAAGCATGTAGATGATGACCCTAAAGAAGAGAAGTGAACTATGTACTCTAAAACATAAACTTAAAATATTCAACAACCACCCTCATTTGCATCATACATATTTTTGCTTTTAAGCCATCAAGATTGACCTATTAACTTTGCAGACCAAGTTAGCATAGCAATTTTACTGTTGTGATCGAAAGAGTGCCACTCTTTTTTTTAAATGATTTTTGTAGATGCCGTTACATGAAGCGAGCCACTACAAAGATGAAAATGCCCCCTAAATAAATAAACTATCAATCGAAAATGATTTTTTTTTTTACAATTTATTGATAGTTTAACAACGAATTAAAATATGTGAGCTACATAGTATAAAAACGATAAATTCCATCAAAATATTCATCATAAAGTGATAAATTCTATCAATGTTAATAAACAAGAAGACTCAAGAGCACTCTACACCTTTATTTTCTTTGTTGAATTTGAACATTTATCCTACTTTGTTCCCTATTTTGACTTATATTAAAGAAAACTTTTTTTCCAGGATTTCTTATTCATGTAAGAGCCATAACTTCTTCATGTAGTTTTACTGCTTTTTTGGTTGTGGATATAAGCTGATCCAATATAATTTATATTTGACATAACGAAGGGAATTAAATTGTCAAACTGGGTCGGCAGATCAAGTCAATGCAATTCCAAATTCCAATCAGTTTCAAGCACTGCAAGTAAATGAGGCTTTTAAGACATTTAAGTAAAATCAACTTAGGACTCATATTTGCCACAGAAAGTAAAAGAATTTGGTTGGACATCACTTCATCAAGCTGCTGAATATGGGCACAGAGAAACTATTTGCTTTGCTATCTACTACGCTTTATCACGAAATGAGCATCCAAGTCCATTGGAGGGCAAAAATGGTGTCACGCTTTTCTATCTTCTCACCATAGCTTACAAGTTACAACCAAGATTTATTTACCCTGAAAAATTACAAATTTAGTGTCTCAACTTTTGTAGTTTTTCTATTTGTGCCTGAACTTTTTTTTTTTACAATCAAGTGGTTGTACTTTAGAGAAGTATACTAATGTATGTCTCTAGCTGATTTAATATTGACTGAGTGCTCAGTTAGATCAAATGGGATCTACTTTTATCCCAGTCATTAACTATGTCATTTAATACAAGTGTTGTATTATTTAAAGGACAAAATTACCCTTATTCAGTCACCCTCAATGTCTGCAGTGGAAGTTAATGTTGAGATTATTTTTGTCAATTTATAATGTTTAATAAAGTTAATTTTATCCTTAAATAATACAATACACGTGGCACATACATGACTAATAACTTGGATAAAGGTGGGTCATGTTTGATCTGACTCAGCACTCAATCAACATTAAATTTGCTAGAGACACTACATTGATATGCTTTTTTAAAGTTTAGACACTTGATTGCAAAAAAAAAAAAGTTCAGATACTCAAATAGAAAAACCATAAAAGTTGGGACACTAAATTTGTAATTTTTCCATTTATATATAGGGAAAAGGTCCAATTTACCCCCTGGGTTTGTGACCTAGGAATACATTTCATCTCGTGTGTTTTTTTTGGCCCAATTGGACTTTCTGTTTTCGAAATCAAGGCATATTGGAATTTCACTGATTACAATCAAATCCTATAACTTTTTTTTAGTATAATTAAGTCCTAAAAACAAATAAAAAAACTAATTTTAATGGATACTAACAAATATAATTGATAATTTTTTTTAGAAATATAAATATAACCTAATTGTTAAATTTAAAAAATTTTCAACCTAAAAAATATTTTTAAAAATTTTTTCTATAATTTTTAAAAATTTTAAATTTAAGTTATATAAATTTTAAAAAATGACCAAATTTATTCGTTAATATAAATAGAAAAATGATAATTGACCTAAAATTTAACTTTAATGGTTGAATAAAATTTTTAAATTTTATTCCTTAGTTTGAATTTTTAAATTTACACAATAATTTTTAAACCTACACAATAATTGATGAATAATTTTTTTTTATTCAACTATTAAAATTAAATTTTAGGTCAATTATCAATTTACTATTTATATTAATGAATAAATTTGGTCATTTTTTTAAAATTTATATCAGTTGATTTTAAAATTTAAGAATTTAAGAAAAATTTTTAAAAATTATTATTTTTAAGTTGAAAAACTTTTAAAATTAATTATTAAGTTATATAAATATATATTTCTAAAAAATCATCAATTTTATTTGTTGATATCCATTAAAATTTATTTTTTTATTAGTTTATAAGACTTCATTATACTAAAAAAAAGTTATAGGATTTGATTGTAATCGGAAAGCTCCAATATGCCTTTATTTCGAAAACATAAGTTCCAATTGAGCAAAAAAAAAAAAAAACACACGAAGTAAAATGTGTTCCTAAGTCACAAACCCAGGGGGCAAATTGGACCTTTACCCTTTATATATATAAATCTTAAAAACCTAATTCATTGTGCAACTACAGTGTTAAAATTGCCATTCAATTCCATTTCTATTTACGTTATCTCGCCACTACCTTTTACCCTCCAGCTTTGGAAACAACATCGCTCTGAGTTGCCATCCATGCATAGATGCCCACCTCAATAGCAAAAAAAAAAAAAAAAAAAAAAAAAAAAAAATAATGGCAGCTCTCCGATGCCAACTCACAAAAGTATTTTATTTTCACTGTTTTAGCCCTAGCATCCCATTTTTAGTGCAACCGTTTGCTTGGCCTTTTGGTTATTTAATGCCTTTTTTGAGCAAATTACTTTTGCCCCCCTGAGATTTACCATAACTTACACTTTCACCCGTCTTGTTTGAAAATCGAACACTTACACCCCTCTATTTTCATTCCGTCAACATTATGCCCCTTTCGACCAAATTTCCGACAAGTTTTTTATATTAAAAAACATTTAACCCCCCTCTAGTTATAAAGATAGAAAAGTTTCATCCTTCCATTTGAATACTATAAAACAATTTAGTCCTTTAAGTTTTTGTAAATTTATAATTAAATTTTAATTATAAGGTGTTGATAAAAACAAATATAATTGTTGGAAAAATCGTTGTTTTTAAATTTAAAATTAAAATAAATTTAAAAATAAAAAAATTAAAATGTATAATTTTATTAAAAGATAGGGTTTAAAGTGTTCACCTATACTTGCATGAATTTATAATTTTGCCCCAAGTACTTTCAATTTTATCAGATTAATTAACTTATCTATAACCTATCATATAAATACCTATTGAATTGTTGGCAAGACAAAGTGTAATGACACGGCAACACACATGCATTGATAATGTCACGGCAACACACATGCATTGATAATGTCACACCCACTCCGCTAGCTAATGAGCAGGCGTGACTTGCTGTTAGCTGGCTAATGCTTATGCTAAAAAGAGATAAGACATACTACAAGCCTAAATTTTTAAAAGCAAACTATAGATACTATTTAACATTTACATATTAAATTCCTAACAAGAACCATTAGCGGCTAGATTTCATACCCATCTACATTCTTTATAGACAAGTAATGAGTACTACTAAAAAGGCAAAATAGCTCAGTTGATTGGCACA
Organism: Mallotus repandus; assembly: GCA_949671775.1. NCBI lineage: Eukaryota > Viridiplantae > Streptophyta > Magnoliopsida > Malpighiales > Euphorbiaceae > Mallotus > Mallotus repandus. The sequence goes on along the minus strand of CATIWM010031845.1, from coordinate 25,759 downwards.
ACCTCTTCTAGACACTAAGAAATAGACAAGCGACAAGAGTTGTTCTATGAGATTACTGTTAGTTCTCCTAAAGATCTGTAAAAATCTAAATATAAGAGGTGAGTATAAAATACTCAGTGAGTGGGTAAAAGTATAACAAAACGAGAATAAATGCTAATTCCTGCTAAATATTTTATAGTTAAAATAATTATCTTGCTAAAAGATACACATTGCTGGATATTCTTTAGTAAACATTATAGAGGCTTATCTTTACGATAAGTTAGCATTTTAAAAATATATATACAAAAAAAAAAAAACAGATAATAGTAGCAAGCTATTGATTGTTCACGTATGAATCATTAATAGGCTAAAATTTATTTTAAATTGCTATTCTCTAAAATAACATAAAGTTGTAGTTAACAAAATTTCTGCAAAAGCTGGAAGAACAATGATAAACATATACTCCATACATTCATTAAATATATAGCCAAAAGATTATGCTAAAGCTGACACAATGGACGCATGATGACACTGAACAAACTAAGTGTATATAATTGTTGGTCATACGCATGCGCAGAACTGCCCCCAAAGGGCTAACCACCCGATTGTACGCCCCAAAGGCTATATGTACAACCAAGTGTTGTCCCAAAGATAGTTGCTGAGTAATATTACTGAGATAATATATATATAAAGCTGAGATAAAACACCAGTCATCATGGTGTAATCTAAAGCATATATACGACGAGTGTATAGATTTATTTATAAACTACATTATTCTTATATATCAAGCTGAATATAGAATTTACTTGCTGTCATTTACTGCTGTAATCATCTAAAAGCAATAAAAATAATAATCATGAGTATTACTGAAACTAAATACAAAACATATATTACTTAACTATTTACTAAGTTCAAAATATTGCTAATAAATATATTGCTACCTTATATTTGCTGAAAATAAATGTAAAATATACTCACTAAAACTATTCATTGAATTTAAAATATAAATTAAATACTCGGCTATCATAAATCGCTTTAGCTACAACAATAATAAACATATACCTATTTGTTCCTGATTTTCTTATAAAAGCTAAGCAATTTAATTAAGCCATAAAATATTTATAAGCCACCAAAACTTGTTTGTAAGAATATGTCAATTTATATAAAATAATGAACACGTTAAAGAACATAATAATTTGTATATCAATATGCAATATAAATTTAAAATTTTACTATATAATTAACCACTCACCTGAGCTTGCCGACACAAGACACTAACTAGATTGGACAATTCTATGTCCTACAGCTATATTCAGGTTGGTTCCTAAAATAAAAATTACAAGCATTTAGTGAAATTCTAATTCACTATCTAAATGCAGATAACAAATAAAAATACTATATATATATGAACATCTAACAGAATTTCGATGTACTTCGAATTTCCCTAAAAATCTAGAAATTAAAGTACTAAAGAGATATTCCCTTTATTATTATTATTATTATTATTATTATTATTATTAGATGTAAATTTATCTTGAAATTTACCATGTGGGAATATTCAAGCATATTTGAGTGAAATACAAACATTTTTCCCAAAGAGCTTACATTTGTTTTGATTATATATATAGTAGTTATATTTAGTTTTAACTTTAGTCTTTACGTAGCTATAAAAGACACACAAAGTTCCATTTGACTTTCTTCTATATCCCATACCAGCTAGACTGAATTTGGACCATGTTCATTTTGGGCTAGTGCTCCTTTTGATTATATTAAAGTTTAATTATGGGTTATAATCTTTTAGCTTTAATAAATTTCGGCAACTTTTAACAATCAACTTCTTCCAAGATTTTGCTAAATTAGGAGGTTGGTATTTAAATATTATAAATAAAGGATCTAAAAAGGGTAACCCGTACCATATATATATATATATATATATATACATGTAGTTCTAAGAGTTTTATATCTTAAGTACTCATAGGCTTCTAAGTTTTCAACCTCCTTAGTTTCTTTTTGTTAACAAATTTTGAATGTTAAGGCACTGGTCAACTACTCAATACAGGTTCACCTTATCCCTGCTAATATATTGAACTCAATTTCACAAGGTTTTGCCAATCATTACATCAGTGTTTTCGTTTTGCAATCAACACCAGTAAAGGAATATCACAAGGTCATAAGTAATAATTGTTAAATATAAGAAGGTATCACGTCAAGAATTCAAACAAGTAAAGAGTTCAAAAGAAGAGGACTGCAACAAATATCAAAGATTAAAGCCAGCACTAACGCCAATCTGCTGCGAACGTGAAAGAAAACACACCAAGAAATCAACTGACTCAAAGCAAAGGATGAAGCGTAGAAATTTATTTGCAATAAAATAAATTTCTGATCTAGAGAAAACCCAAGACTCGAATCAATGGAAGAAGAAGATAGCTCACCCAAAAGCAACCATGCTTAACTTAATGGTAAGAAAGGAATACCAATTCATGGAGTTCAGGTAAGGATAAGAAAAACAATCTGAAATCAAAAAGAGAAAGAAAGAATTGCAGAGAAATCGAAGCTTGAATTCACTCACCGATCGCAAAATCTACTTGGCGGCATTCCTTACTCTGTTCTGCTTTTTTTTTTTTTTTTATATATCTTTGATCACTTATCTTCACTATTCTCTCTTTTAGTTTTCTTTCTATATCTCTTTTAGTTTTCTACGTAGATATGAACGTTTATGCTAGCTTAATGGAGAAGATTGCAGAATTCCATGGCTCCTTCCTTTGCTGACATACACAATTTCTTCTCCAAGTGACAGCTCACACTTCCCCTATTCTTATCCTCAATTTTCTCTCTTTGATCCTTAAACTTTCCTTATTCTTTCTTTAATCTTTTTTTCTTAATTATTTACACTTTTATTTTATTTTAGAACAGGAGTGTGACAGATAAAATAACAAATTCATGCAAGTAGAGAATGTAGAGTGGTAAATTCATGTAATTATAGATGTTTATATAATAGATTATGAACAAATTAAAGTGTTAATTTGACAAAATTGAAAATATAGAGGGAAAAGTATCAAATTAATGCAAGTACAAGTGTTAGCAGATGTTGGAATCCCACATTGAAAATGTACAAAGAAATAAAAGGCTTATAAGTGGTGTAGATTGGACGTTAACACAAGTCAATTGGTTTTATGTTACATAGGCTCTACCCCATTTATAAATCCACGCATGTGTGTGGGCTCAAGGCTCGTGATAGCAATTTTACTGTTGTGATTGAGAGAGTCTCACTTTAAAAAACTTAAAAAAAACCATTTATTAACTGTTTAACAATAAATTGAAATATGAAAACTACACAATATAAAAGTGATAAATTCTATCAAAATACTTATCATAAATGTGATAAATTTTATAATATTAATAAATGAGAACACTTGAATCACTCTACACCTTTATTTTCTTTGTTGAATTTGAACTTTTTCTTTCTCCTAGCTTCCCTATCTTAACTATTATTAAAGAAAAATTTTGTTCTAGAATTTCTTATTCATGTGAGAGCAATAACTTCTTCTTCATGTAACTCGAAAAAATGGTTATAGTTTTACAGCTATGGTTGTGAATTATGTTTGACATATATAATGAAGGGAATTAAACTGTTCAATTGTGTCGGCTCATCATGGCAATGCAATTCCAAATTCCAACTGGCTGAATGCATAGTTTCACCTTTAAACTTTACATACTGATAACTCCGAATTGAATCTTTACTTGTAGAACCTGCATTGACGAGAAGAGATGGGTGAATGGGTGGGGTTTCCCTCATAAACACTTCGAAGCTTAAGTCAGTATTTGTGAGAAAAAATAATAAGAAAAGTGGATAAGGTATAATAATGATAGAATAATAGAATGAGTGTTAGATGTGTGATGAGAATGATAACCATGGCTTCATGTAGGATGTGAGAATATGATCATGAATGATATGAGATGTATATATAGGGGGAGATTATACATAAACCTCTTAGGAATAAGATTCCTTGTACTTGAAGGATTGTCTTGATTAGGAGAGAAGTAGATTTCCTTTATATAATAATCTTCCTAATTGGACTGGGTATTCTTCTTTTGCAAGTAATCTGTCCTTATTAAAATAGGAATACGTATATGGGGTATCACACACGATTAACCTCTGATATTCTTAATTTCTATTATTTTCTATTTAACCTTTAAACTATTATTATGAACCTTGTTCACCTTTAAATTTTTATTTTTCAATCTATTAAACGCATACAATATGGAAATGGACAAACATTGATTTTAAATGATTTTAAACATATTAAATGCTAAAATTACCTTCAAAATTAGAAAAATAAAATTAAAAACTAATATAAAAAGTCAGGAAAAAATTTATTTTTAATTGTATTATTTATTTAAATTAAACATTATTGCAGTTCATATAAGTTTCTTCTATATCCATATCAATATTAATTTACAAAATATATTGATTTTATGCATTGTAAGGGTTAAATAAGTTCAAAATAAAAGTTTAAAAGTTGAATAGAAAATAATAAAAGTTGAGAGGTGCCATGAGATTAATCATGTAAAATTCAAAGGTGAAACTATGCACCTGGCCAATTCTTCAATAAAAAAAGGACGTAGCCCTACAAGTAAATGAGTATTTTATGATATTAAAAGATTAAGGGAAAATGATATGGTCTATCCTTAACTTTAGACCAATTATCAATCTAATCTCATTTTCAAAGTTATTTCAATTTACTCCTCCAACTTTTTGAGTTGTTCCAATTCTATCCAAACAACAATGAGCGTGTGCCAAATCTGATGTGGCCATTTTACGTGGCATAAGAGCGTCTGACATGGCAAAAAAATTAAAAAATTGAAACTCACTTGATCAATTCTATCCTCAACTTTTTGAGTTATGTCAAATCTATCCAGATGACAATCTCAATTTTAATCTTTTGTAAAATAAATATATAAAATATCATGCCTTTTGTATATCAATTATAGGAGCCCTTCTAAATACCATACCCATGATTTTTTCTGTATTTTAATAAAAAGAAAATACCACACCCAATAAAATAGTTGATTCCTGATGTGTGTAATATTTACATATGTTTAGAGTTGAATTTCAATGGATCTTGAATTAATAAATAATGTTAATTGGGTAGATTTTAGGTTGATTAAAAAATATTTTTAGTTAAGAGTTTCATTTAAAAATTTATTATTTATTTGTTTATTTTTAGTCTAATTAGGAGTTTTATTTAATTACTCGTTAGTGTTTCCCTTTTTATAGGAAAGCTTAAAAAGAAATTCCAAAAAGTCAAGGAATTGGACGACATGGCCATGACATGGGCGTGCTTGTGCCCATGTCACACACGGGAAAAGAGGTTTCGATGACACAACTTGAGATTCAGCCGTGTTCTAGGTCGTGTCTGCTTCCGAGATTGAAGAAACATGGAACACGACCTTAAGCACGACCATGTTATATACCGTGCATCTTTCTGTCTGAGTTAGAAGATCTATGAAGGTTCAACACGGCTACAACACGGCCATGCTAAGCCCGTGCCGGAAAGAAGAAGATGTGACACGGCCATGTCAAGGTTGTGTCAAGGCCATGTTCAATAAAGAGAAGTTTCCTTGCTCGAAAGGGAATAGGAATTTAAAGGCATTCATATTTCCTATCAAGCTTGCCCTATAAAAAGGGGATTATGGGGAGCTAGAAGGTATATTTTGTCATTCATAGGAGTCCACAAACAAGAACTCAACAGAGATTGGAGAAGATTTGTGCAAGAATCAAGAGTTTTCTTTTATTCTTCTTAATCTTTATTCTCTTTAATTATGTTTGTATTCTTCGCCACAATTATGTGTGGCTAAATCCTTTTCAAAGTTTAGTTTAGGAGTAACTATTCCATGACGTGATTAAACACAAATGTTTATTATTTAAATTGATTTTCAGTTAATCCTTTGAGTTGCACTTATTTTATGCTTTCATTCTTGGCCAGCTTGTTTGTATGTTTATAGGAAAATTCACCAATGAGAGTTAGGAGAATTTATTAACTTAAAACTCATAGGTATTAGACCACTCGACCATGACAGTAGGTGAGCTGTTCAGGGAACCATGACAGTAGGTAGGGGTCTACGGTGGTAAATTAATTGTTAAAGAACTTAATAAGTTTATATTAACTTCTTAATCACGAGAGTAGGTTAAACTTCAATCTTTACATGCTTAATTGAACTCGAGAGAGTCTTTAGGTATTTTAGAACAATTACCCTTAACTAAAATCATTGTTTTTTATTGTCAAACGTGTTTATGATCATATTGGAATAGTAAAACTTAACCTAGGCACTAAGCTTTTTATCATTTGATTTCGATTTAATTTAGATTGTTTTGTTTATTTTGATTATAAATTCACTTTTATTTAATTTACTAGCTGAGAATATAAGTAAAAATATTGGTACTCAATATACAATCTTCATGGGAACGATAACTCTTTATACTGCAATCACAATACGTGTGCTTACGGGTTTTGAACGTAATAAGTTTTTGGCGCCGTTACCGGGGACTGGCAATATTAATATTAATTTAATTTTTACTTTTCTTAGACTAGTATTATTTCTTTTAATTTTATTTGTTTTGCTATTTTATATTTTTAGGTGAGTTTTGCTAGTTTATGAACACTCGATCTAAGGGAACAAACTTAGAAGAGATCAATTCTAAAATTGAGAAGTCGTGCAAGAAAAATCAAAAGGAAAAGTGCGAGAAAGACAAGCAAACCATGGCTGAAAATCAAGCGACACAGGAAGTTAGGAATCGTGCTCTTCAAGAATACACAATGCCTAACCCAGGAGATAAACAATGATCCTAACGCCCATTTAGCTCAGTTTTTGGAGATTTATGACACATTTAAGATGAATGGTATTAGTTCGGATGCGATAAAGCTTAGGTTATTCCCTTTCTCTTTGTAGGATAAAGCTAAGTTATGGTTGCACTCTCTAGCACCGCAATCCATCCTTTTGGGATTCATTGTCTAAAGCATTTTTGGGCAAGTATTTCCCACCTGACAAGACAGTAAAATTCAGGCAAGAAATCACAATCTTCACTCAACACCATGGTGAATCCTTATTTGAAGGTTGGGAACATTTCAAAGACTTGCAATGTTAATGCCCTCATTATGGAGTTCCACAATGGCTGCTCATTTAGACTTTTTATCAAGGAATCAGTGAGCCAATGAGGATCACTATTGATGCTACAGCTCAAGGCTCATTTGTGAGCAAGACACCTAAAGATGCATATAAGCTACTTAAGACTATGACATCTAACAATTATTAATGGCATGTAGAAAGAAGTGCACCAAAAAGAGTTTCTGGAATGCATGAGGTGGATGGTTGAAACCTTCTAAATGCAAAGATAGACATGATCATAAAGAAAATTAGAAGCTACAACTAAGGCACCCAATCCTATGTCTATGTATGTGTGTAAACAATGTGGAGGAGGCCATTTAATAATGGAGTGTCAAGGGACTTTTTACTCTCCAACAACTTTAATCGAGTAACTCAATGCTTTGAACAACTATCAAAGAGGACAAAGGAACCCCTACTCCAATACTTACAATCCGGGATGGCAAAATTATCCCAATTTCTCATGGTCTAATCAAGGGGAAGTACAAGACGCCAACCAAGGATTCAAGCAGCCCCCACCTAGTTTCCAATAAATGAGCACTTTTCATCAACAAAGTAAGAACAAGCCTAATCTTGAAAATATAATGGAGAAGTTTCTAAGGGGTAAAGAGGAGCAAAGAGAGGATATTAAGAATTTGACATCTCAAATGAGACAACTTTTTGGCCATAACAAGATGTTGGAAAACCAATTTGCATCCCAAGCATCTCAAATTAGTAAACTCTTTGTGCATAAAAAGATGTTAGAGAATTAAATTGCTTCATAAGCTAGTGCCTCTAATTTTTGACAACTGGGTAAACTTCCTAGTCAACCCAAGAACCCATAAGAGCATGTGAATGCAATAATTCTTCAAAGTGGAAAGCAATTACCTAGGGTGGGGATCAAAAAGGAAGAAGAAGAAGTTGCAAAGAATGTTCAAAAAGGAGACATATAGACCAAGGAATATATTGAAGAAAAGGAATCAAAGAAAGAAGAGGTGCCTAAAATTATCACTCCACTACTCCCATTCCCTCAAAGGAAATAAAGGAACAAACATGACAAGCATTTTGGGAAGTTTTTAAGGCATTCCAATAGCTTAAATTGAACATACCAATTTTGGATGTGATCAACACGATGCCCACCTATGCAAAGTTCCTAAAAGACATCATTTCACACAAGCGAAAGTGGGAGGATCATGAAACCATTCCTATTAATGAGGAGTGCAGTGCAGTAGTTCAAAATAAGCTTCCACAAAAGCTTAAAGATCCAGGGAGCATCACTATTCCTTATACTATTGGAAATGAGTTTATGGGTAGATCTTTATGTGATTTAAGTACAAGTGTAAGCATAATCCCTCTTTCTTTTTGCAGGCGCCTAAACATTGGTGTGCCACAACCAACAATGGTGTCACTACAGTTAGCGGATAGGTCCATCATCTATCCTAATGGAATCCTAAAAGATGTACCTGTAAAAGTTAGAGATTACTATGTGTTGGATAGCTTCACTCTGCTCCTTGCTTGTGCTTTATCGCTTCACTCCGTGAAGCGACGATATCTGTCTATTAGCCACAAGCTAATATTAATTTTAATCACTTGATGAACTTTGACGTAAGCTTAAATCATTTATCTAGCCAAATGCCTATTGACTTAATAAGTTTGGCTATCTCCAAAGATTTTATTTACCTTGTGATATTTGTGTCGTGATGGGATTTTTGTGCAAGGTGTATTTGGCTTCATTTTGGTAAGTTCTTGCCAAAATAATTTTTAGTTTCCAAACTTGCATGGATCATCATTTTTGAATTCTTAGGGCACTAATAATGTCTAGCTCTTAATCTTTGGGGAAATTATTCTCAAATATTTATTTAGCCAAATGCTATAATCTTGTTTGGCTTTGTGATTTTGATGAATGTCTTGGGGTAATAGAATTAATTTTGCTAGCTTTGCACATTATGTCTTGTTTACTACTTTTTCTTTTTTTCTTTTTTGCTTATTTTAGCAACTCTAATGCCAAAATAATTTTACCCTCTTGATACATTCATTTAGCCAAGTGAATTCAATTTACCTTAGTCATGTTTTTAACTAAATGTAATCCCCATTTTCTTGCTCACTTAGCTACAATAGGAGTGATAAAATCAAAATTTAAAATTCTATTTTTAAGAATTAATTCCTTCAAGAAAAATTCATTCTTTGCTCCCTTTGGCCGAATGTTTGTTAACTCATGCCAAAATAAACATATCTTGCATTTGATCATTTCTTTAAAGCTTATGTCTCCTTAAATGCTTGGAAATATGATGAGCACAAAATATGTTCATTGGCCTAATTTAGCTTTGTAATTCGACCATATTTTGGCAAGTCTCTTGCCAAAATTTTGTCTCCTCAAATTTGAAGGAATGTCATTTGAATTAATTAATGCATTCATTTAGCCAAGTTAATTTGTTTTCTAACTTAGCCACATGACCCACAACTTGAGAAAAATTATTTAACCACAATTAAAATCCCCAAAAATTAATCATTCTCAAGAAAATTCATTATTTTGGCAATTAATACCAAAATGATTCCATCATGAATGTATTTTTTTGGTTTTTCTTCAAGACATGTGCATTTAAATACTATCAACTGAAAAAATTATTTATTTTGGTTCATTTATTCTTTGTAGAATTTAGCTTTATTTTGGCAAATTCATGCCAAAATAATTCCACATACTTAATTTGAACACTTAGCCAAATAAACTCTTCTTAGATTTAGCTTTAAGCTTGCAAGTGCTTTGTTTGCTTGGTTATAAGAATGAAATTCAGATTTTTAATTTCTTGCTAATCTTTTATTCTTGAATTTTAAAAGCACTCTTAATCAGAAATTTATTCATGCTCTTGGCTTTCTTTCAATTATTTGGCCAATTACCAAATATTTACATGTCTAGGGAAAATGCTAACCTAGCTATTTATATAGCCAAATTATTTTTAGCCAAAAATGCTGAAATTTTAGTGTAAAAATCTGCATTTTGACTTAAATTTCAAGTACAAATTTTTAGCTTTCATTTCTTCCTTGATATGGCCAAAATTCCTGTTTTGTTATAGTCACATACATGTTCACCATTAGTGCTAACTTTAAAAGCCTAGAATTTAATATTTTCTTTTAAGCAAGCTTAGCATGGAGGTGATGTGTACACTCTTGATTTTTAGCTAAGACTTATTAGTTAGCCTTTATCTAAACATTAATTTGGCAATTAAATTTCAACATGAAGACTATTCTTTTCCTTTGCCAAACTTTGTCTTAGTGCACATTTTAAGCAAATAAATTAGCCTAGCTTTGGCCAATATTTATGCCAAAAAATAATGTTTCTGCTCAAATATTTGTGAATTTAGCCAAAAATTCTGGTTTGTTATTATTCTTTCTTCAAGAAGATAAAAATTTGGCTTTGTGCAAAATGACCACAAAATGGTTTTAAATTCCATTTCTTGTATATTGCCCACGTATACATATATGTGCACTTCAAGATTTCATGCTTTCATGCTAATCTCAAACCAAAACGAATTTAATCACTCTTGGCTTCAACCTTCTTAGATATTCATAAATCTTGTTAAAACAAATACACCATGTTTTGACTTTAGCCAATAGTCTACTTGGCCTTGTTTTACCAATTATCCTTGGGGATTTGATAGGCTCATCACTTGCTTTTTGTGTCTTGACCAAATTAAGAAACTAGACATACATCTTTTCCAATTTCTAGCCGAATAAATTTTTCAACTTAAAATCTTAGGCTATATGCTTCAACATAAAATTTTGTTTAGCATAAGGTGCCAAGACAAAATTAAGGAAAATAAGCATTATTTTAGTTCTTCAAGCCAAAATTTAATTAAAGAACAAATTTAGCCTTATTTGGCCAAAAATTAATTTTAGTGTCATACTTTCTTTAAGTCATCCTTAGCCATTTTAATTATTAATTCCACGGTTATATTCATATTTGTTTTGTCTTGCTAAAATTGGAGAATGTTTTAGCAACAAATTTCCATGGACTTAACCTAAAATGGCAACACTAAACACTGTTTTAACCAAATCCATGTTACCAACTTGCTTGTTGACCTCAACTTTAGTAACACATGGATGATGAATCTATGAAGTACACTCTTGTTAACCTTGACATTAACATAGTCACCAATCTTGAAGGTCGTTAGATAATTATTTTAGCCTTTAGGCCAAAATATTTTACCATTTTTTTCTTATGAAATCAATTCTTTTGCCTTAGGAAAATTATCAAAATGCATCATTCTCATCTCTTAACAACACTTTCCCAAATTAATTTTGGCAAGTATTTACCAAAACTTAACCTTAATTTACCTTGGATTTCCATACTCTTACCTGTGAATTATTTTCCTTGGGGAAAAACCATTATTCCATCCAACATGTTTAGCCAGTGATAGCTAATGAATTGTTCATGTATTATTACAAACAAGCATGTGGCTTAGAAAACCACAATCACTTTCACCTACTTTCCAAGAGCAAAAATTATTTGTTTTAGCAATAAATAGCCAAAACCATATATATTTGCATGATTCATTTAAATTCAAGGCATTTATCATCCGAAGGCCAAATTAATTGTGATTTTAGACTTATTTCAATTTTTCTTGCCTGGAAATTTCTCAAATTTTATTGTGCATTTTGGGAATTACTACTTTGTACTTTAATCTTGATATGCTTGCCTTTTCTCATTAATTGTTTATTTTGTTTAGTAAAAATGAATCCTGAATCCTCCAATGCTCCAAGCCAAATTCCTCCTCCTTTGGCCTCAGACTGTAACAGTGCTATAAAATTTACAGCAGAACATGTATTTCTTTTATTTCCATTACCTCTAACTTTAAGAGTTAAAGCCTCTCTTTTTACTGAAATTTTCTCTTTTCTTTCCAACTAGCTGGTAGGTTTACGTTCTGCTCCCACTTGAGAAACACCTGTTTACACCGATGAGGCCAGGGATGACCTGAAGGTATTCCTTATTATACTTGGTTGTTTAACCAAATATTGATATTGAGTTAATTACTCTTCCATTCTTCTAACATTTAAATTCATAGGTAATTAAACTCAAAATTATCAAGGATATCAAAATAAATCCTTGTCCTGAAAACCTTGATATCAGGTAAATTTTCTTAACCTCTTTATCCATTCAACTCCTTTATTTATTTTTATTCCTTACTTGAGCTTGTAAATTTTAGGTATTTCTCATATAGAGGGAAGAATAGCACTGCAATTACTTTACTTCCTCACTTATCTTACTCTATTCCAAAGGAAGGTCCTCCACTCCCCTACCTTGGCTCCTCAGCCAAAGACCTTATTTTCTTGAAAGAATGTAAGGCTACTCCATCTTACCCTAAATCCTGGGTAAGGCCCTGTAAAGACGGGAACAAATGGGTAGAAAAACTAAAGCCTAAATGTAGCATTTTATAGGAACAGCTTGGTATTTCTCAATTCATTCTCATGACAACTGAGCACATTACATACTAACTTTCTCTTCTTTTAGTTGTATTAAGGTTCTAGTCACCCTCATGTAACTGCTTTATCTTTCCTTTAGGTCATATGACCAGTACTTTGTTAGATGTCTTTATGATAATAGGGTTACCCATCCTAGGAGGTGACACTATTTGTCTGATTGATGAGTCTAGATATGTAGAAACAAACATCTCCTCTAGGACTTATGATGCCTACCCTAAGGTTGTTTCCCATTATTTGCCTTTAACTGGCAAACCATCTACTGAGGAACATATTTTTTTTCTCTGGGTCTTGATTTGTAAGTATATCTTTTATCCTTCTTTAGCTAGAACCAGTATTAAGTATCTTCCCTTAGTTAAGGCATTAGCCCATGAGGATCATTTAGCCTTGGGATGTGTTTTTCTTGGTAGTTTATACTCCAACTTGAGGAAGATTGTCAGCAGAGAGCCTTTCCATTACCTAGGTGGGGGAGCCCGGTTTTTACAATGTTGGCTTTTGGCTTACTTTCCTAAGTTCAATGATGGCTTGTCAGCTTCCACCATTCTTCCTCTCCCTGATATTAAAGGCACACTTCTTTCCTTTGTATACAAATGGAAGCATGGCCAAATTCTTACCTTTTTCATGGAATCAAGAGATAGGGATAGGAGCAAATTATCTATCTTTAAGAGTCCCATTAGTAAGCCCAAGTGACTTAACCATTTCACATAATTTCCTGACTTGATCTATAGACAGATCTTTTGTAAAGCCACCATTCCTTGGCCTTTCATCCTTGGGGGTAAGAATGCATTTTGCGGAGAAAGTGGCCTGCCATTCACTTCCCTCTCTTTTGAATTATATTTGCCATTTCTATGTAGTCATTAGTTTGGACTACAAACCTGTATTCATCCTCTTTCTTTAGACTCCCATCCCATCCCTCTTTTTGGAGTGGACCCTTATTCATGCTCTAAAGAGGTTATAGTAGACATCCAAAAAGGGTTAAGACTCCTTACATATTGTACTGCCACCATGAATTACAGTGACCATAAGAATTATTTGAAATGGTGGGAGAATAAATACAAGGATTTGATCTTGTCTGCTTCCACTAAGGACAAAGGTAAGCTATTTTACTTATTTTATATTATTGTTATTTGGCATACTACTAACCTTTATCCTTTTTACAGCTACAATTTCCCCAAGAAAAAGCAAGTCAGTCCAGGAGAGTTCCAAAAAGAGAAAGGCAATTGCCCCTCCTCCACCACGTCGTAAATCCACAAGACTGAGCACCTTGTCATCTTCTTCTAAAAGCAAAAGCAAAAAGAAATTGAGATTAAAGAAATAAGAGATTAAGAGAGTGACAATTTAGTCCTTAGCTCTAGTAAGTTCTTCATCTTTTATCATTTTTTTCTTTTTGCATTTATCGCTTGTTAACCTCATTTCTTTTTGAAAAACAGCTGATACCCGTGAGACTGAAGCTTCTCAAGGTCCACATTCCCCTACAAATTTTTTTTCCACATAAGAGGACATTTCTTTCCGTATGCAAGAGACTACTTCAAGCAAGCAAAAAGCCAAGACTCCTTCTCCCTCTCCAGTTTCTACTAGCATTCCATCCCCTTTGTCTTAGGTTTGAATTTGCCACTTTCTTTTTAACTTTAAACTTTACTTAAAATTTAGCTCCTACTAATCACTTTGCCTTTTATGTAGAAAATCAAGACTTGGCGTCCCCTTAGAGAGGACGATTTGGGTTTTGATCTCAGTTTCTTTAATATCCCTTTAATAATTGTTGTAACCAGTCCACTTCCTACTCAAGATCAAGTTAATAAAGCTAAAGAATCTCTAAAATCATTTTTAACTAGGAGATTACTATACTGGGAGAGATTCAAAGATCTACTTTGCTTAGTGATCTCAAAATTTTGGAGCAGAACATAAAGTCGACAGTTGTTTTAACTTTGAGGGACCAAGTCATATGAAGCTTTACTCATCTAGATGATTCCAGTGCTGCACAATTAGATGCTTCTAAACACTTAAGCCTTTTTCACCAGCGGAAAGAAGATTTCTTATTTGAGCAAGCCAAGATGAAATAGATAAAAATTGCTGAAAGTGAGGTTAAAGCATCTTTTGCCCAAAAGGAGTAAGAAATAGCAGACTTGAGTGCTAGACTTCAAATTCTGGAAGCTGAAAAAGATGAATTACTTCATAACAATGAAGTCATGGCTAATGAGTACAGTGTTGCCACTTCTAGAGTTAAAAACATGGGACAAGCTTTGGCCAATCAAGAAGATGTCGTGGTTGAATGGATGAAGCAGGAACAGGAGGCCATGACTACTAGACAAAAATGCCTAGAGATTTGGGACACTTTTAAGGGATTTGACTTTGATTCCCTTTGATTTTCTTGTCTTAAACTTGACTTTATTGTATGACTTATATATTCTGATGATAGCCTTGAGTTAGGCTTATGGATATTTGTTTCCTTTGAGGATTTTCATAGCTTATTAGCCTATAATGAATGCTTGGAGATTATGGATTTCTATGGTGTAGTGTTGATAAATTCTTATGGATATTTTTTTTGCTGGATCTGTGCATTTCACATAACAATTCACACACTTAACACCACAACCATTCATTATATTTGGAAAGGCTTAATTTTGAACATAAATGCTGCTAAAATTTTATCACTTTACTGTTCACAGCACTGTTCAACAAACCTTATTGCCTAATTAAAATAAAAATGACACACAAAACTAAAAAAACTTCTTTTATTTATTTAATTTAAAAAGATAGCTATATATACCATCTTATATCCAAACCAAAATATAAGAAAAATATCACCAATATATTTCGGTGATCATTTGGCCGAAGGCCATTACAAAAATTCTCAAGCCTTCTCTCTCATCTCCCATATAGTGGGAAAATATTTCTTTAAGTACCTGCCATTGATGAACCTTTTATATGGAATCCCATCAAGGCTTGCTAACCAATATGCATTGCCATCTAAAACTTGATGACTTTTAAATGGACCCTCCCAATTCATAGACCATTTTCCTAGCTCTCTATCTTTAGTCCCAGGTGGCAAAATGACTTTCCAAACCAGGTCACCCTTTTCAAACTTTTTCTTTTTAATTCTTTTATTGTAGAGTCTGGAAACCTTCTTCTTTTGAGCTACCATATCCACATTTTCTAGCTCCATCAACATGGCTTCAGAGAATTCCTCTAGTGTCAGATCATTTTGCTTTTCTACTCTCAAAGAAGGAGAATTCCAAAAATGAGGGCAAACAGACTAAAACCAGTAGCTCCTCAGAGAGTTTCAGACAGAATTCTTAACCAATCTCTTAGTTTGTCTTCCAACATTTTTTCAAGTATGACAATGATGATTTTATTGGATGCTTCTGCCTGACCATTAGCCTGAGCATAGTGTGGGGTTGAAGTCAAGTGCTTGATGTCATAATCCTCCATGAAATCTTTCATTTCATCACTAGTGAACATTGGTCCTTGGTCTGTTGTGATAGTCTGGGGAATTCGAAACCTGTGAATGATATGTTTTTTTATGAATGAAATGATATCTTTTTGTTCCACTTTCTTCATAAGGATTGCCTCCACCCATTTTGTGAAATAGTCAGTAGCCACTATGATAAAGCTATGATCTTTGGAGGCAGCTAGATAAATTTTGTCAATAAGGTCTATGGCCCAACCTCTGAATGGTCATGGTTTTACCATAGAATATAGGTCATCAATTGGTACCCTTTGTATGTTTCCATGTTTCTGGCACTGTTGACACCCTTTTGCATATGTGATGCAATCTTTCAGAATTGGGGGCCAAAATAACCATGCCTATGGATCAACCATCTCATTTTCCTTCCATCTTAGTAAGCACCACAGACACACCTTCATGCACCTATTTTAGACTCTCCATGGTTTGGGGAAATAAAGGGCATCTCAAAATAAGTCCATCAAGAGTTCTTCTGAAAAGCTCATTTTCAATCAGGACATAATTCAAGGATTGAGCTCTGACTCTGAATGGAACCTTCTTGAAAAGATTCTCTAAGTGACTTTTAATGTCAGTGTGCCAATCTCCTGCTATATTCAAGTCATTATTGAAAGACTCAAATTGCAATCCTCTTTCATGGATGGAAGGGTGAGCTTTTTTTTGCACAAAAATCAACTTGTGGGTTAATTCTTCTGACATTCTCAAACCATATGCAACCTGAGACAATTATCAGCTTCTCAATTAGATTCTCTAGTTATATGCATATAAGACACATTTTCAAAAGAGTCAACAAGTTGAACAGCAGCAGTAAAATACGTTGCTAAAAAGATGCTTGTACATCTATATTCTCTTGTTAATTGTTTAATCACAAGCTGAGAAACTCCATTATCAATACCTCTTTAGCTCCAAGATTTTGGAAAATTTTAAGACCTATGACCAGGGCCTCATACTCAACTTGGTTATTGGTGCATTCAAAGTCCAGAGTGAAGCTAAGGGTTGTTTTTGTTCCAAAAGGTGAAGTGATTACCACACCAACCCCAACTAATTTATCTATGTATGATCCATCAAACTTTAACACCCAAGGCTGAACATCAATTTCACATACTGGAAGGTCTTCCTCTTCCATAGTTCCCTAGGTTAGGTGATCAGCCAAAAAATCTACCAATGCTTGTCCTTTCATTAATTTTTTAGGTTGATACACTAGTGAAAATTCAATCAAGCTTAGCAATCACTTCCCATTTTTTCCTGACAAGACCGGTCTATTCAACATGTATTTCATCAAATAAGTCTATGAAATAACATATACTCTATGCTTCAAGAGATAATGTCTTAATTTAGCGCAAGCAAAATATAATGTCAGACATAATTTCTCAACAAAAGAGTATTTTATTTCAATAGGGTTTAAAATTTTACTGAGATAGTAAATAGCCTTCTCATGTCCTAATGTGTTATTTTGAGCTAAAAGACACCCAATGGATTTATTTATGGTTGAAATATA
The DNA here is from genome assembly GCA_949671775.1 of Mallotus repandus. Taxonomy (NCBI): domain Eukaryota; kingdom Viridiplantae; phylum Streptophyta; class Magnoliopsida; order Malpighiales; family Euphorbiaceae; genus Mallotus; species Mallotus repandus. Next base: position 8,204 of record CATIWM010031845.1, on the reverse strand, counting down.
TAATCTCAAAGGTACTCCCTCTATTGGGGGAACTAAAATAGGTGGCTTAGATAAATAATCTTTGATTTTATCAAAGGCACATTGATGCCTTTCTTCCCATTTAAATTCAGCTTCTTGTCTTAGTTTTAACAAATTAGAAAATTCCTTAGTTTTTCCAGCTAGGTTAGAAATAAACCTCCTCAAATAATTGACTTACCCCAAGAATCTTTAAAGCTCTTTCTGGTAGCCTGGCTTCAAGCACTGCCTTAGCCTTATTCTTATCAATCTCAACTCCTCTTTGATGCACAAGAAATCTAAGGAAGTTACCAGTCTGTACACCAAAAGCACATTTAAGAGGGTTAAGCTTCAAATGATAAATTCTCATTCTTTCAAAATTCTTTCTAAAATGAGAAACATAATCAGAGGCCTTTTTTGATTTTACCACTATGTCATTAATGTAAACCTCCATGTGATGACTGATCATGTCATGGAAAATAGCATTCATAGCCCTTTGGTATGTAGCACCAATATTTTTTAAACTAAAGGGCATGACCAGCCATTTAAACATTCCTATTGCTCCTTGACATATGAATGCGGTCTTGGACATATCTTCTTTTGTAATAAAAATTTGATTATACCTTGAGAAGCCATCTATGAATGATAGAAGTTCATTACTGGAGGCAGTATTAATTAACATGCCAGCTACAAGCATTACATAAACATCTTGAGGAGTGGCTAAATTTAAATCCCTAAAGTCTATGCAAACTCTAAGTTTACCATACTTTTTCATAATAGGGACTATATTAGAAAGTCACTCAGCGTACTTGGTTGGCCTAATGAAGCCAGCTCTGGGTAATTTTTCCATCTCATCTTTGACTTTTAATTCTACCTCCTTTGATATTCTCCTGGAGGTTATTGAAAAGGATGAAATTCAGGCTTTATAGGATGACGGTGCTCAACTACCTCTCTATTTAGCCTAGGAATCTCTGTGTAGTCCCATGCAAAACAATCTTTGAATTCTTTCAATAGTGCAACTTACTCCTTTTTTACTTCTTTTTTCAACAAAAAATTAACATATGTGATTCTTGGCTCTTTCTCTGTGCTAAGATTGATTTCCTCCAGAGGGTCTTGAACTTAATGTTGATCATCTTGCAGGCGTTGTGGTGACTCCTTTATATGTTCTATTTGTAGTTCATCAACTCCTCAAACTCTTTTTCACCTATGATTTCTGTTCCATTTACCTCTAATTCTTCATTAATTATTTTATTAGTAGTTTGTTGCATCAGACACTTTTTTATAACAATTGCAACTATTGCCAATTCTTCCTCTATGTGTCTAATCATCATCAATTTCTTCAATGATTGACTTCTCCATCAGCCAGTAGGTGTAAGGCACAATGGCTTTCTCCTTGTAGATTAAATCTAAATGTTCCTGCACTTTAGCTTCCATGTCTTCCTTGGTGAAATTGATGTTTTTGGGATCTCCATTCACTCTTCTTTTATAAAATTTAAGAGGCCCCAGGTTGACATCATAGAATGTAGCCTCCGAATTGTCTGAACAGGTGCTAAATGGCTTATTGTCAGCCCAAACCACTTCAACATCACTATCTTTCCAGAATAGAAGGAACTGGTAGATGGCACACACGAATTAGTATGAATCCAATCCCTTCCAAGCAAAGCATTGTAGGCACTTAATTCTACCATCAAAAAGGTAGTCGGTGACTGCCTGCACCCAACAGTGATCTCGATTGGTAAAACCCTAGACACTCTTGTGATTTCTCTTATAAAAGTTGAAACAGTTATATCAGTAGAAATTAAATCCTCTTCACTTTTACCAAGAGCATTCAAAAGTCTGAGTGGTATGACATTTATGGTTGAGCTATTATCCACTAGAATTCTGGAGAAAGGCTTGCTATTTAGGTGAGCCTTAATATACAAAGGTTTTATATGCTTGGTCATTTCTAGAGATACCTTTTCAATGATAACGCTTTTAGGCTGATCAAGCCTAATGGCCTGAATCACAACTCCACTTCGATCCTCTACTGGTTCCCTTAATGAGGCTGCCCCCAAATGTCATGGGATTCACTTTTCTTAGCATCTTGCCTCATAAATTCCTGGGGTAGCATGACTGAAGCAATACCACACCCATAATGAAATGGGTTACCCTCCATCTGAATTGCATCAATCTCTATATCCTCATCTAGCTCCATGTTTCCCTAAAAGTTAACTTCTTGAGAACCTGAGCTCCCTATAGACTCTCCTCTTTGCTATTAATTGCATCTTTAATAGCTAATCTCCTGAATTTAGATTTGTTAGCAGGTTCCACCTCTTCCATTACTTGATCTTACACCTGCTTTTCTTTCAGCAGCACGTTGCCTTTAGAGCCTCCTTTTCTGTGTGTACATCAAGTGTTGTGAAAATTTCCTATACTCCACACTTTACCAGCCTTTGATAAGATCCACAAGTGGTGGAATAAAAAATCTTGGTTATTTTCTAATAAACCTTGGGGAAACCACAATCTCTTCCCTTCTAGGCCTATACCTATAATTATTATAGACATTCCCAGAGAAGTTAGAACTATGAAAAAATTTTGATTTCTGAATTGGAAACTTTTCTTGCCTTTTTGGTGAATTCCAATTCTAAGCAGGTCTCCAATTATTTTCAGATATTTTTGGTTGCCTCCAATAGTTGCCAAAGAATTTTTGGTGCTGAGGTCATTTTGGCTTGGGTGTCCATTTCCTTTTTCTAGGTTCATTCCATCCAAAAGGAGTTATTGATTCCCTAAGAATATTTGCAGATGGAGGTCTGTAATATTTTACTTTATAGTCAAACTTCCCAAAGGGTTAGCCAAGAGTATCTCAATTCTCTTCTTTCTCTTTAAGCTTTTTCTTTAAATCCAAAAAGGTTCTAAGATCAGCACCAATGCTATTGACCATGGCTACAAGTGGGAAGGGGTCTTCCTCAATCAGCATGGAATCCTTCCTTTTTGAAAATTTCAGCACTCCTTTATTGATTCTTACTTGTACCACCTTTTTGAATACCCAACAAGCATTAGTAGAATGACTGTAAGAGTTGTTATACTTACAATAGTCTTTTCCCTTCAATTCCACTTTTGTGGTTATTTTGTGATCAGGTTGTAATTTGATAAATTTCTCTTTGAGAAGAAAATCAAATATTTGCTCTATTTTTTACACTTCAAATGTGTACTACACTTGAGGATTAAAGCCCTATGATTTCTTCCATGCTTAAAGAGTTTTCTTTTCTAAGTGCGGACAAACAAAAGATCTAGTGTTTGTAAGTTCAACAACAGCAACTTCAATATTAGACACCTCTTGAAAATAAATACTGATTGAAGCCTTCTTCCTTTGATTCTCCTCTCTGAGCAATTCTTCATAGTCACTTACTTTAGTAGCAAGTTCATAGAAATCACAAAATTTTATGCCCTGGAACTTTTTCCTCAACTCAATATCCAGACCTCTTTGTGCCATTTTCACATATTCACCTTTAGGTAATATGATTTTGCATTTGTTTCTCATCCTCTTTAACCTAGCTATGAATAAGTCTGCACTTTCTCCGGGCCTCTGAGTTACCCTAGAAAGTTCAGTTATGCAAACTTCAGGCTCTATTCTGAAGAATTGAGTGTGAAACTGTCGCTCAATCTCCTGCCAAGTAAGGATAGAATTTTTGGGCAGTGTTGCATACCAAGTGAATGCAGTTCCTATCAAACTATTAGGAAATAATCTAAATTTAAAATTAGGAAAACTCTAAAAGTTTGCTAACTCTCCACATTGAATGGTAAAATGAGCAATATGCTCCAGTATTGATTGTCCGTTTTCCCTTGAGAATAAGGAAAACTCAGGAACTCTGTAGCCTCTAGGATAAGGATTATCCCTATCTATCACATCTAAGTAAGGCTTATGGAATTCAAAGCGGCCAACTTGGCGCAGACCAGGCCCATCAGCTCCTGTACAACATCTCTTATTGAATCTAGATAAACTCTCATTAGTTGTACTTGAGGCTGCGGTATGTATGCTTGGGGAAAATTCATTTGGCCCTAAGGAAAATTACCCCCCGTGGCTCTTTCTTCCTATTCATAAACTCTTGGTTGCATAGCTGGGTTAGTCCTGCCAAAAATTTATTGGTTAGGCCTGTTATTATTCATATTACTATTATTTCTGTTTCAGCCATTAAGGCCGTTAAGAGCAAGTACTTTATTATTAGGCCCTATCTCATCCCTCCGGTGTGGAGGAATATACCTTTCATCACTAATTGGTTGCACTGAAGGACCAATTTTTGTAGAATTACCAAACTTCTTTAGAGTTGTATCTGGCTTGGATATAGTAACATGTTGTTTAGATGACTATTCTTTCATTTTGGAATATGTTCGCACAACCTCCTTAAATATTTTTTCAAAGCCTTATTTCAAAGTATTCTTAAAGTTTTGCTGCAGAGAATTGAACATCTGAGGTACTGCATCTAGAAAGGCTTTTTCAAAAAACTTAAGAATCAGAACTTTCAATAGTGTCAATAGCTTTCAACTTTTGACTTGATTGATCAGTAGGCACCTCATCTTTGTTTTGGCCATGAGGCACCTGATACCCTTCTGAATAATCATCACCTACTTCTTCAGGTGTTTTGTTGGTTGAATCTCCAACATTAGATACTTCTTTTCCACTTTGTAATTTTGTCATCTTGCTAAAACGTGTCCCACCGAGCATGCCAAAAGATTATTTGGCTATTTTTTGATTTTAAAGAAATTGCAAGCGTGCCATAGGAGTGAGTCCTCAAAAATTATCCTGACTTCTTCGAGACATTTATGGATTCCCAAGCTCCTTAACTACAATTTGCTTGAATTTCAGAGATGGAAATTAATTTGTAAATAAAAGAGATAATTTGAACACTTAAAAGGGAAATTATAATGATTTTGACAACTCAGTACAAAACTAAAGCGGACAGTAGCATTGTAAACTAAAAGAAATGATTGGCGAATAATTCTAAAGTAGACGTAAATTGGTGCATATTAATGTAGATATCTCTCTTCAATCATTCTCTTGCCTTTTATACTGCTAGAATTAATTCCTTCAAATAATTACTCCAGCTGAAAAGTCTTCCATTTCTAAGAAATAAATTTTTGCTACAAATTACTCTTCCAAACGCCTTTTTTCCTAAGTTTTAGCATGAATGAGTGTGAACAGTTGTGCTTCTGAATTCTTCCATTTTTATACTCTAGCTCAGGTGTTTCTACAAATTGGACTTTAGTTTGGGCTTTTTAAATTTTCATCTAATTAAAAATAATGGGCTAGTTAATGAGTTAATCATTTTTAGCCCAAAATTTAATTTGGGTACAAACAACAAGAATCAAGAATTTTATTTTCTTCTTCTTCATCTTTATTATCTTTAATTATGTTTGTGTTCTTTGTCACAATTATGTGTGGCAAAATTCTTTTTAAGGTTTAGGTTAGGAGTAACTATTCCATAATGTGATTGAACATGAGTATTTATTATTTAATTTGATTTTCAGTTAATCCTTTGAGTTGCACTTATTTTATGCTTTCATTCTTGGCAAGCTTGTTTGTATATTTATGGGTAAATTCACTAACAAGAGTTAGGGGAATTTATTAACTTAAAACTCATAGGACTTAGGTCACTCAACCACAAGAGTAGGCGAGTTCTTTGGGGAACCATGACAGTAAGCAAGGGTTTACGATGGTAAATTAATTGTTAAAGAACTTAATGAGTTTAGATTAATTTCTTAATCACGAGAGTATATTAAACTTTAATCTTTACATGCTTAATTTAACTCAAGAGAGTCTTTAGGTATTTTAGAACAATGACCCTTAACTAAAATCATTATTTTTTATCATCAAACGTATTCATTATCATATTGGAATAGTGAAACTAAACCTAGGCTCTAAGCTTTTTATCATTTGATTTCGATTTTATTTAGATTATTTTACTTATTTTGATTATAAATTCACTTTTATTTAATTTTCTAGCTGAGAATATAAGTAAAAATATTGGTACTCAATATACAGTCTTCGTGGGAACAATAACTCTTTATACTGCAATCACGATTTGTGCGCTTGCGGGTTTAAACACAACAATTCCTCTATTCTGTTGTTCTTCCTCTAATCAAAGAAGTATATTTGTACTGTTAATAGTTATACTCCTAATAGAATACCATAATTTTAGCCAGTAAACAAGCTATTAATAGTTTTAAAAAAAAAACAAAAAGCTATTAGTAATTTTTTTTAAATAGATAGTGTTACATTTATTTACAATTTTACTTTAATTGAAATACTATTATTTTTAACATAAAACTAAACAATTATTTAAAAAATTATATATATATGGGCCCTTTCTTTTTGTGGGGCCCTAGGCATAGGCCTTAGTGGCCTATGCCTAAAGCTGCCACTGAAGTGAGCCTTTATCGTTTAGCTTTTCAGTCTTTTACGGATTAAAAATCTCAATTTTAAACTTAGATATATTTATCAATATATATGTCATCAATTGAAGTTATTTTAGAATGAGAGAATTGTATTTATTACACAAAATTGCAAAAATAGTATTGCTTCTTTTACATTCCAACTTCATGCCTTTCAGAATTTCGCTCTGCTAGTGGCCCTATCTTGTTGAATTTTTGCTACCTGAGATGGAGATAGGTTCAATATGAATTATTTAAAATTCTAATGAAATTTATTAAATTATTCAAAATGCTGAGATTCAAATAATTCATATTGTCGTCTGGATAGATTTGACACAACTCGAAAAGTTAAGGATAAAATTGATAAGGTGAGTTCCAATTTTTTAATTTTTTTTCCACGTCGGACACTCTTATGCCTTATAAGATGGCCACGTCAGATTTGGCAAACGCTCATTATCGTCTAAATAGAATTGGAACAACTCAAAAAGTTAGAGGAGCAAATTGAAATAACTTTAAAAATGTTATTAGATTGATAATTGATCCAAAGTTGAGGATACACCATATCATTTTTCCAAAAATTAACTTTGGATGATAATTTAGCATCCTCAAAAAAGTATAGGCACATATAAAAGTGTCGTCTTTTGTGTTGATAAAATCTGTAAAAAAAATTTTGGGGTACAAGGATTTAAATACCCATGGCATGTAATTTTTTTTAATAATTAAATGGAAAAAAATAAAATAATTTTTTTGGTATCTAAAACTTAAGTTGCACACGGGTGGTCCCATCGTGTAAGGATTTAAACATCAAAAATCTATAAATTTTGCCATTCAATTCCATTTCTATTTAAGTTATTTTGCCACTGCCTTTTCCCCTCTAGCACTGCAAACGACGTCGCTCTAAGTTGTCATCCATGCATGGATGCTCACCTCTGCAGTAACAAAAAAAATGACAGCCCTTTGATGCCAACTCACAGACGTATTTTTTTTTTTATTATTTTAGCCCTAGCATCCCTTTTTAAGTGCAGCCATTTGCTTGGCCCTTCGGTAATTTTATGCCTTTTTGAGCAAAGTACTTTAGCCCCCCTGAGATTTACCATAACTTATTGATATGGGTCAAATGTAATACCCTAGTCTCTAAGACTAAGTATAGAGTAAGTAGGGTGTTGAACAGTAGGAAATTTGGAGTAAATGTTGTATTAACCGAATAGATACTTAGATGGATAGGCAATAATATTAGAAGAAAATATTGAATATTCTAATTATTCTAAAATTACTAAGAATTAATACTTACTCTAAACTAAAAGTAATAAAACAATTTAAGTAATGTATATTAGAATTACAATTGAGAATTAATCAAGAACTATATTTATTAACAAACATAAAAATACATGAAATGATTGGAGAATTCAACCAACAATCCTTAAAAGCAATTCTAATTGTCAATTGAGAGTATTTTCATTTAGAGTCTACAAGTACTCTCATAACATTGCAGAGATAAACAAAAATCATTAAGTTCCATGCTAATTCTTAAACCCTTTAAAGTGAATTTCTTGTCCCCAAGTACTTTCCTAGCCTTCAAATAAATTCAATTCCTTTTCCACCAAATACCTCAATTCTCATTGTAAACATTTGATTAACAAGTAATATATGATGATCAAAAATACATAGCACATTCCAAACTTAATTGAATTTAAATCATTCATGAATTATAAAAGACAAAAATGTAGTTCTTATATTAATTCATCATTGTAATTCTAATAACAAAGACTTAGCCAAAATACATGATATTCAAAATTAAATAG
>CATIWM010031843.1:0-11811 GCA_949671775.1 Mallotus repandus | reverse complement strand
GAATTAAAATAAATAGATTTAGGCTCACTAATTAATCAAAATGTAGGCCCATTTTTTTTCATTTTCATTTGTAAATAAAATAATGTAGATTTAGTTAGCTTAAATTAAAATTAAATATAGTTTAGATTTAGGGACATTATACTTTGAATGCATTTGTTATGTGCTTTTTCATTTATTGGTTGCCTTAGGGTTAGATGGATGATTAAATTAGGGTTTAATGAAATTGCATGTAATTAGGGAATAAATAATAATCAATAAAATAAATCTAAATGAACACAAGACTAAAAGAAGTTGGTATATAGTATCCAGAACTCCTGGTTGTGGTGCTAGCTTGTATTAGAGAATCGAGTTACCACCACTTTCAATTTTTCCTTGTTATTACCCTGGGTGGCGACTCCTCATCTCCACGCCATGTCTTTATGACAGTGGTTAGTGTGTTCCCTAGAGCCCTGAGCTCAAACAGTGTCGCGATTGCAATAAACTTGGGCGCGCGCTAAACCCCGTCGTCTACAGGAGGCTCTTCGGGTTGATCAATATCCATTTAATCAATTTGTTGGGCTTCTTTAGATGACTCCTCATCTAACATTATCTTCCTTCCTTTGCCACCTTCCTTAAGAAACTATTTCTCAAGGAAAATAACATCTATACTTACAACAATAACTTACTCAGCATGAAGATAAAAGCAATACCCTAAACTATCTTTAGGATATCCAATAAATCATCCTTTAATAGACTTTATATCCAACTTATCCGATTTCAGCTTTTTAATAAAAGCTGGGCACCCCCAAATCTTAATATGTTTAAGACTTGGTACCCTACCATGCCATATCTCATATGGTGTGGTAGAAACAGACTTGGATGGAACTCAATTAAGGATGTAGGAGGCCATTCGGAGTGTAAAACCCCAAAGTGATATAGGAAGATCGGTGTAGCTCATCATAGAATGTACCATATCCAATAAAGTATGATTTCGCCAATTGGATACACCATTTAATTGAGGTGTTCCAAGCGGTGTGAGTTGTTATGTAATGCCATGTTCCTTAAGGAACATAATGAACTCGGTACTTAAGTATTCACCTCCTCGATCCGATCTTAGAGTTTTAATACTTTTCCTAGTTTGGTTCTCTACTTGGGCCTTGAACTCCTTAAACTTTTCAAAGGATTCACTCTTATTCTTCATAAGAAACAAGTGTCCATACCTCAATAGATCATCTATAAAGGTTATAAAGTAGTAGAAACCATCTCTAGCCATTTCACCAAATGGTCCACATACATCACTATGTATGATTTCCAATGCATCATTGGCTCTTACCATTTGTCTAATAAATTGTGATCTAGTCATCTTGCTTTGAAGACAAGCTTCACAAGTCAGATCAGATGCAGATTCAAGATTGCTCAAGATTCCCATCTTTTCTAAATTAGTGATCCTATCCTCCACAATATGACATATTCTCAAGTGCCATAGATATTTGGAGTTAGAGGCATTTCAATTAGCATTGCATTCACATCACTCATGTTAGTTTGAGGTTTATTATTATTGGACATATTATCAATATAATATAAACCATGTATTAAATAACCCATGTCTACCAATTCATTTCCAAAATGAATCTTACAAACATCTTTACAAAAGAGGAATTCATAGCCTTTCTAGTTAAACTAGAAATAGAGATAATGTTCTTATAGGCATTAGGTACATGTAATACATCTTCCAATAACAAAACATGATTATATAAATCAATTGAAGTGGATCTTATAGCTTTGGCCATAACACTTGCTTCATTCCCAAGACTTAAGGTCACTTCATTGGGTCTTAACCTCCTCTCATTTCCTTGATCCTGCAAGGATGAACAAATGTGAGAACTTGCACCGGTATCTAATACCTATGCATTAGACGAGCTCTTAGAACATTTAGAAGCAAATAAATTAGAGAAAGTCTCACCTTCTCCATGGTTGCCCTTTCCCTTTATCTTGTGAGACTCAAGGAACTTAGGACAATTCCTCTTCCAATGTCCTTCACCTTGGTAGTGGAAACAGTTTCCCTTGCCTTGCTCTTCCCTCATATTAGCCTTACCCTTATTCTTTTGCTATGCCACCCTTGGGCTTGACAACACTTGTCTTGCCCTTCTTCTTATTATTGCCTTTCTTTTTAGTCCTACCAGAAGTGGTAATAAGGGCAACCTCTTTCCCTTTTCTCCCATGGATAGCCTTTTCGGCTATCATGAGCATGTTTAAAAGCTCAGCAAGAGTGCACTCTATCTTGTTTATATGGAAGTTTGTAATGGTTTACCCAAAAATATTCGAGAAGGGACTGAAGGATCAAATCCAATTAGAGGTGGAAGTCCATTGTGAAGTCTAGACTCTCTAACTCCTCCATTGATCTAATCATGGAGTTCACATGGTCTCCCACATCCTCTCCCTCCTTCATCTTAGCACAAAATAACCGCTTAGATATCTCATATCTAGCAGTCCTACTTTGTTCACCAAACAACTCTAGAAGGTGAAGTAGGATTTTCTTTGCACTTGTGTACTTCTCATGTTGCTGATGAATTTTGATGCTCATGGAAGCCCACATGATGCAACGTGCTTGCATATCATCATCCTTCCATTTATCAAGAGTGATTTGCTCCTCTTGGGAAGCATTTTCAGGAAGTGGTCCAGGTGGGCTTTGTTCTAATACATAAAGTATTTTCTCGGAAGCTAAAATAACTTTAAGGTTCCTTAGCCAATCTATGAAATTAGGGCTCGTGAGCCTATGTTGGTCGAGTATGATAGCTAATGGGTTTGACGATCTCATAGTATCAAGTTTCTGCAAAGGTCACAAAATTAATTAGTTAAATGACAATGTTTATTTTACCATTAGATTTGCTCTTTAATCATAATGGCTTCCCATTAACTTGGCGAATCCTACATTTCCAAAGTAGGAAATGAAAATCCCTTGTTCGATGGATTTCTAGTGGGTGATGGAGTTCTTAATGGGCCACTAATATTCCTCAGGTACACATTGCCGTTCTAGGAATAATAGTTCTCATTAAGTGGACAACTCTTATCCATCACATCTCATGTGAGGTTCCATCAAACGGGCTCCTAATGTTACAGGCCTCAGGTACACATTGTCATTCTTGGCCTTTGGCATTAGTTAGGTCCACACCATTGGATCAGTGTGATGTATGGATTTGAACACTACAAACCTCAAGTACACCTATTTGCCATTCTATGGAACTACAAACCTCAGGTACTCCTATTTGCCATCCACACTTAATGTTTACCCCATTTAGCGAATAAACCCTTGATGTATTTTTTAGACCAAAATAACAAAAAATCTAGTTTTTTAGGAGATTTAAGCCCCTGATTTTAATGGTCATTTATATGTCTATCAGTCCATCTGACGTGGACATATTTTATCAAAAAAGGAAAAGAAAGGAGCTATTTGGGTGATAAAAGAGGCAAAAACGACATGACCATGTTTGATAAATGCATAAAAGAAATGTCAAGTGCCAGAATAAGGCTTAACATGTGTTCTGGAGTTTCCATGGTGAGGATGCATGCTCCGACATTATTGAAAAACTCTATGATTCATTAACAGAGCAAGAAGTCTGAGTCTTCTAGAACGACATTGAATTGAGTAAAAATGATGACAGCCCACTAGAAATTCACGAGCAAAAATGATGACTAGCCTACTGTTACAGTACTATCACTTGAACTTATGAGACTAAAGTATGGTTGATCTAAAGAAAAACCTCACAAATTCATATGCTTATTGGACTCATTCATGGAAGAATCACAGTTACTGCCACCACCAGTAAGGCCAGAAGCTCAAGTTAACACCACCTTGTTTCTTATGGATTCATATACTTATTGAAGTCATTCATGGAATAATCACCACTATTGCCTCCGTCGGTAAGGCTAGAAGCTCAAAATAATGCCACCTTGTTTCTCACCAAATTCTTCGGCCACAGCGATCTCATGTCCCTTATCTATGTCGTACAAAAAACTCAATGGCCTGGTAGACTGATGAAAGGAAGAAGATTATCCAGGCACAACTTGAAAAAATTAAGAAATATGCATCTGTTGTTTATGTCTTGGCCCATTAATAATGGTAATGATTCTTCAACTATTATCTGCAAGCAGGCAAGAACTCTTGATCCATGGACTGCTAAGGAGGCTCAAGAAATTGTATCAATAATTAGGAATTAGAGACTGAAGTGAGAGGAGCTCTTGATTATATCATAAAAGACTTCATCTTCTGCAAAAGAAAACTCTCATGGTACTCTACCTAAAAATTCATCTACAACCTCCAATCCTGTAGCTTCTTCGCTCATGTAGATACAGTAGGCAAGGCTAAATAGACATGAGCTATAAATGGATAGGTCTAATAGCATCAAGTATAATTCAAACTCAGCTCCTGCCACGAGTAAGACATTGCCCAATCAAGTCATCTACACCTACATATATAATTTTATACGAGCCCTCATCTTTATTAAGGAATTAGCTTGAATCAATAACTTCAAAACAATCTCTCATCTTTAATAATACAATGAAATACCTTTTGAGATCAATAGCTCATAGCGATGGAGAAATAAGATGTAAAGATGAAAACTAAACAGTTGTGGCCTCAAACATACTCCTAAACTTTTTGATCTTCACATATGATGACAAGTGAATTATCACAGATATCAAAAAGAAAAAAATAGAAATCAATGGAGCTTCTCCTTACTCGGTAATAATTTGACGTCACTGGAAACTACCCTAGATGCGATCTACTTCTACCATAAGGAGATGGAGAAATAGGGCATAGTATCATCACTAATAATGTCTATTCTGATTACTTCTACTCCGCCTTTTGATAACTTGTACTGAATTTTTTTAAAAAAATACCATTTTTAAAAGAACAAAAATAGGAAAAGAGTGACACAGAGAGAGACCTAAACAGGAGTGCACAAATGAATGAGAACAAGAAGATGAACAAAGTCACTAACGTGAGAAGCAACTTTCAAGAGAACTTAACAGGCGTAACGTGTTTATTTAGCAACACAGCTTGGAAAGCCATATGGTCAAAGTCTAATGTATATGTGCTGAGTTTTCCACTTTTATTTTATTTTATTTTATATTATGGGACCTTTTCTTTGTAATATTTGCCATATTAGATTCATATAACAATCATTAACCTGACCACTATTAAAAGGGCTAAAATTACAGAAAAAAACCAAATTTTTTGCTTAAATGGTCCAAAGAAATAGTAAGGGCTTATATGCTCTTCGGTATAAACATTAGTGTTGTGAATGCACCTTTGCCATATAAAAATAGCAAAAGAGAGCAAAATGGCAAAATAGTCACAATAATTAGTATAGCATGCCAATAAAGCCATAATAGGCATAAAAAGCATCATATGGATAGGTTTACACATGAAAATATATACAAAATATCCCAAAATTTGCAAAGTAAACAAAAAGGTTAGCAATACCATAAAAATAATAAAAAACTGTATAGAACAATTCAACATCACCAGAGTAATCAAGAAAAAGGCATGTTTCGATCAAAAATGAAAACTTTATCAATCCAAAATGCATGGATAGGCAAACCACATGCATGGGACCCACAATATGTATCAAAGACACTAAAACACATGAAGAATATGCAAATCAATCCAAAATTTGATAGATCAGCCAAACATAATGGATTTTAAGTCAATATATCACCGAACCACAACACAAGCCCCAAGACAGCAAAATAAAGTAAAAACTAACTCTTTATTTGGTTCAATTCCACCAAAAAATTCATTTCACTTCCAAATGAATTTTAAATTCATTTAAACCAAACATACTTCATTAATAATAACTTATTTAGTTTCAAATAATTCAACAAAAATAAAAAGTTAAAAATCAAAATGAATTTTACAAAATTTTTATTTAAACCAAACACACTTGTTTGAATTTGCAAATGAATACCACAAAATTTTATAGATTTTATTTGAACCAAACAAACCCTAAGAAAAAGTAGTAAAAATAAAGAAAATATGAATAATAATGAGAAAAAGATGTAAGTGGTCCTCAAAATAGTTCTGATAGATTTGATTTGATCAATGGAAGTTAATTAACTTTAAGGTGATGCCAAATGGATCATCCTTCGCTAATAAAATATAAGAGGAAATCAAAATGGTGTTTTTATATTTCTTGAAGCATGTGTTGGACAAAAATAAGGTTCAATTTGGTTTTAAAATTTTAAAGAATATGAAAAAATTAAAAAAGAAAAAAAGTGGGCTAAATTGTCAAATGGATCTCTTAGCACAAATTTGATAAAATTTGGTTAGATTTTCCAAAAAATCCACCCAAAATGTGAAAAACTGTATATTTATCGTAATTTCAAGAGATGGTTGTGCAGGTCACTCATCTCCCACATATATTGGGTTGTTGCCCACACGTATGAGGGGCTTAGGGGACCCATGTGCATGTGTTATCCACTCACATGCATGTGTAGATGACCTATACAAAATAAAGGGTTTATTGCACTGTTTGTACCATAACTTTGGGCCATGTTTCAAAAATATACCACAATTTCAATTTTTTCTTTTCAGTCCCTTAATTTCTATTTTAGAATTAATTCAATGTACCTTAATGATTTTTGGTGAAAAGAAGATGACGTGTCAACCAAAATAGTAATATTCTTAGAATATGCTCCACATAAGCCTCCAACTCAGCTTCCATGTCACTTAAGTGAGGGCCCATAACTTTCAACTAAAAAAAATTAAAATCTCTAAATCCTTAATATATCCATCGATCTTACTTCTTATTCACACATCAATCTATCATTCTTAAAAACAAAACTCATGAAACAACTCAAACAAAAACCCTAATCCCTAAAATTCTTCTTCAAACCTCCATCATTTATTCTAGAATCTCTCCATCTCGTTCAATCCCCAAAACACTCATCATTTTCTTCTTAGCAACTCTTTGCATAATCCATTGACGATGGAGCACCAGATCATGAATCCTCATTATTGCTGTAATCAAGTTCCATGTCTGAGAACCTCATGGATAGAGGCAAATCTAAGAAGATGATTTTATGGGTGCTCACGATATGGAGTTAGTTCTTATATATTATGATCTTATGGTGTTTTATTTGCTTCAAATTTTATGGTCATTTGATGAGTTTTTGTTTTTGTTATTGGGTGTTGGTATTGCATGGCTTATTTAAATGTGTTAGCCTTGGCATAATTAATCCCTTACCTTTATTTTTAATAAACAATTTAAGTTCTAATATTTTCATCTTAAGTAAGTTAGTTATTCAAGCTTCAAAGATATAAATCTCAAGTCAATTGAAGATACAATTCTTAAATTGACCAAACCTTTGGGAAGCTCACTAAATCTAATTTTTAAATATCCAAATTATCAAGATTATGTCTCATTAAGCACCATTCAATGTCAAAACCCATTAGAGACACATTCAAAGAAGAAAAATAGATATTTATGCCCTAAACTGCCACTTATGAGCACCTCCTGCTCATGACCATCTTCATGAGTTGTGCCTCCTTAAGCCATCGCAGTAGCTCAATTTTTTGAGCAGCTCACGGGCGCTGCTCATGGTCATGAGCCTGCCTGTGAGGAGCAGTCGAGATAGCACCCTACTTAAGTTCATAATTCTGAGTTGCTCATGGGCACCACTCACGACTATGAGCTTGCCAGTGAGGAGTGACCCTGACAACATTCAACAATTTTTCAAACACAATGGCTATAAATTTTCCCCTCATGAGCCAGATGCTCTCATCACTATCATGAACGGTGTTTCAGCTGCAAAAAGTCCAAAATGATTCAAACTTCAATAAGAGACGTTGAAGACACAATCAATGACTCCAACAACTAAAATTTGAGTTATTTATCTATATAAACAACCCTTAGAGTTCAATTGAAGGTTTAAGAGACTTGATTCTTCAAATTCTCTCTTAAATATTCAATTAAGCTCTCAAATTCTCTCTTAAATAATTTTCATATTTGTATAACTCTTGTGAGAGTTGGTGAGTGTTAGAATAGATGTTCTCATTCTTTTAATTTCTAAGTTTGAGAAAATGGGAGGTGAGATTCTATTCTAAAGGAATTGGTTTAAGTGTTTAGCCATTAAAATGCTTGGGAATTGGTTTTAGAGTAAGCCAATAAACTCTTTTTTGTAAGGTTGTAAGAGTGAGACATAAACTCTTGTGTAATCTCAATCTTGTGAATAAGATTGTGGGTGATTGAAAATTCTAACTTAGGGATAAGTTAGGTGGAGACGTAGGATTGTTGTTAAATCTGAACTCCTTAAAATGTTGTGTTCATCATTCTTCTTTCTCAACAATCTTTCAATTCTTATTTATTTGTTTTTAAGTTTTGATTTTTTATTTGATTGCCTTATTCACCCCCCCCCCCCTAAGGCATTTTCATTTTGTATCAGAGCTTTAATTCTAGAAACTTAATTGCTAGAAGTCAATATCATAGGAAGCGAAAATTAAAACATTTCTTCTCTTGCACCATTCTTTGATGGAAGTGACTATCCTTACTAGAAATTCAAAATGGAGCTACATTTGGATTGTAATTCTATCAAACTTTGGGACATTCTCCTAAAAGGTTGGGAACCACCCAAAGCTACTGTTGAAGGAGTAGTCACTACCATCCCAAGGAGTTAATGGAACAATGATCAAAAGGAAGAACACATAAATAAAAAGGCTATGATCACCTTAGTCTCTTCTATGTCAAGAGAAGAAGGTGGGAATCTTAAACATTGCTTTTCGCCCAATGAAATATGGGAAACCTTGGAAAATCATTATGAAGGCAATGTGTAAGTTTGAAGCGAGAAGGTTCAACTCCACATGTATAAGTATGAGCTTTTCAAAATGAAGCCTCAAGAATCAATCACGGAGATAACGAATCATCTCAATGCTCTTATCACCACCCTCAAGAAAGTTGGTAAACATTTCAATAGGAATAAGTAAACAATAAGATTCTAAGAATCCTACTTAAGAAGGATTGGGAATCTCGAGTCACCTCAATTGAGGAAGCTCAAGACCTTGCTACTCTTTCAACTGACAGCAATAAAGCAAAGAGGTGAAGAGCAAAAAGAAAAGGAAGAAAAGAAAAAAAGCATAGCATTAAAGGCTTCACAATAAGAAAGTAAAGATGAAAATCTTGAAGATTCCACTAATGAAGATGGTTATATTGCCATGCTCACAAGAAGCTTTAAGAAGTTTTTAAGAAAGAAAAATTCTTCAAGAACTAGAGACTTCAATAAAAAGTATGAAGGAGAAAGCAAGAAGAAAACTAAAGAAGTTACTTGCTATGAATACAAGAAACCGAGTCACATCTAAAGTGAGCACCCTAAACTCAAATTCAAGAACAAAGGAGCAAAGGAGAAAAAGAAGGCATTCAAAGCTACTTAGGATGACGCCTCTGAATCAAAAAAGGAAGAGGAACAATAAGAAGTGGCCAATCTTTGCTTTATGGCTTTTGAAAACAAAAATGAGGTAACATCTACTTCCAACTCTTCTTATGATGATTATGAGTTTGATGATAATAATGATGAATATGATGATGATTATGAGAGCTCTATTGCTAGCACACTTGTGCTTAAAGGCCAAAGTTTACTTGCTAAGAAGAAACGTTATAAGCATTAACTAGCTTAACTAAGGAATTTGAAAAATTAAAAATTAACTTTTCTAATCTTGTTAAATCAAATAATAAACTTGTTAATAATTTAGAAAATTTGAATTCCTTGGAAGACCAACTCAAGAAAGCAAATGATGAAAATCAAAAGCTTTCTAAGGAGGTCTTAAAGCTAAAAAAATCCATTTCAAAATTTAAGAGAGGAAAAGAAACTCTAAATAGTATTATTAACTCTCAAAAATTTCATGGAGATACTTATGGAATTGGATACAAAAATGGGATGTCTCCTTTATCATCAGCACATATTAATTTTGTTAAAGCACATGATTCCACAGCTTCTACCTCCAAAAATTAGACTCAAGCTTTTAAAGCTAAGAGGTCACAAATGTCAAATGATAAAAGAAGGTCTCATAAGACTCAACCTCCATTAACACAAAGAGGTAAGACGCAAACTAGAGTACCAGAACCTAGACTTGTTTATATGTATATTAGACATAATCATAATAGGCATGCTACCCAATACAATGCACATAAACATGTTGCACAAACCTATCAAAATACACATTGTCATTGTCAATGTATGTCTTATACTATGACTCAAAAGAGTTACAGAAAGAATTCACTGCCACAATGCACAAGGCATGATTCATATACTAGGAAAGCATATCATCCTAGAAGAAATAAATTTGCAAATGTTGAGTGTTTTTAATACATGACCAAAGGTCACTCTAGCAATATGTGCTTCTATAGAAGATTGCACTTAAACTTACTACCTTCAGACTACTTTGAAACTAACAAACCTAGACTAATTAAGGTTTAGGTTCAAAAGAATGTGTAAATTATGATGTATAGGTGTGCTTGAAGTCCACCAGAGCAAAAAGTAATTGGTATCTCAATAGTGGATGTTCAAGACATATGACCGAAGACAAAGAGCAATTCAACAAGCTTGATGCTAAGGATGGAGGACATATTACCTTCGGGGACAATGCAAAAGAAAAAATTATTGGCATTGGAGAAATCGGTAATCCTCAATCCTTACCTATACATTAATTATTATTTTTTGGTGGTTTTAAACATAATTTGCTCAGTATAAGTCAACTATGTGATATAGGAAATAAAGTCACTTTCTATCCTAAGAATTACTTTGTTAGTGGTCTTAATGAAGACAGTAATTTTTAGTGGTGAAAGAGTAGATAATGTCTATGTTATCGATTTGAATAAAATTGACAACAAAGATATTAAATGTTTGATGTCTATTTCCCACGACACATGGACATGGCATAGAAGGTTAGGACATGGAAATTTTGAGCTATTGAATGATCTTTGTAAGCATGAACTTGTGGTTGGTTTACCAAAACTTGAATGCACCAAGGATAAACCTTATCATGCTTGTCAAAACGAAAAACAATCCAAGTCTTCATTTAAACTCAAAAATGTTATGTCAACTTCTAGACCACTTGAACTTATACATATGGATTTGTTTGGTCCAACTAGGGTTGTTAGTCTCAGTGGAATGCACTATGCATATGTATTAGTTGATGACTACTCTAGATTTACTTGGGTTTGTTAGAATGATGCTTTTAAAGCGTTTGAAATTTTCTCTAAAAGAGTTCAAAAGGAAAAAGGTTTTTGTATTTCTTCCATTAGAAGTGATCATGGAGCTGAATTTGAAAATTAATTTTTAAAAATCTTTTGCAATGAAAATGGTATTTCATATCCATTTTCTTCTCTTAGAACTCTTTAACAAAATGGGGTAGTTTAAAGGAAAAATCGAACTCTAGTGGCTAGAATAATGTTTCATAAGTATAACTTACCATTATACTTTTGGGCGAAAGCCGTTAACACTGCTTGTTATATTTCAAATAGAGTTTTCAAAAGACCAATTTTAAATAAAATTTCTTATGAGCTTTAGAACAATAGAAAACCCACAATCTCATATCTAAGAACATTTGGATGCAAGTGCTTTATATTAAACACCAAGGATAATCTTGGAAAATTTGATTCCAAAACTGATGAAGGAATTTTTCTAGGCTATTCCACCTCTAGCAAAGCATATAGAGTTTTTAATAAAAGAACTCTTATAGTAGAAGAATCCATGCATGTTGTATTTGATGAATCCAACTCACTTAATCCTAGAAAGGATATTTGTAGTGTTGATGATGATATAAGTGAACTTGTGGAT
>CATIWM010031835.1:0-13847 GCA_949671775.1 Mallotus repandus | reverse complement strand
ATGCCATAGGGAGGTGAGAATTAGTTTCTGGGTGGTTCTAGCCCTCTCGTTTCATTTTGAATACATAGCCATTGAAATTGATTTACAATTGTGAATCTCTAACAAAAATTATATATGAACTGCCCTGTGTTATGAAATCTTTCCTGCTACCATTTTTTTATTAAGAATTTTTTTTGGTCCTTTGGCTTTTTATCCGATAGAGGGAAACATGTAACTTTAGTGATAGTGTAAGGCTTCTAACTTTCTTGCCTGAGCCATCTACACTTGAGGTCGTAGGAGGTGCTACAGTTGATGCAGAAGTAGTTGCTATTGTTGTTATTGATGAAGTGGCCATTGACAGTGGATGTTGAGGTGGTGGTGGAGGAGGAGGTGACAGTGGCGGGTTTGGGAACTTTGCGATCCTTTTAATTGGAAATTTTTTTATTTAATTTGCTTGTATGTACAAGTAAGTGGGCCCCATATGCTACACAAGCAACCTTTTTTATTTAATTTGTCTTCATGTCCATATTGGTGGGCCCCATTTGCCACACCAGCAACTTTTAATGGGTATTTAACTGACTGTTAACAGTGTCAGTTGGAGGGGTGTTTTTGTGTCATTTTAGTAACGATATGGGTGTATTTGAACCTTTGAAAATGTTATGGGGTTAAGTGAGATTAGGGCAAAACCATAAAAGGATTTTTGTACCTTTTCCCCTAATTTAATGTTAATTATTAAAATTAATTGACTTGTCAAAACAATTTCATACAAATAAATTCAAGTTTATCTTTACCTAGCCAAATTTCAAAAAATATAATGCTATATTTAGTTAGCCAAATTTCATAATAGGAGTAATTGAGATCAGAATATGCCATCTTCACTTGCTAAACATTGATAATGGTTATGATCAGCTGATCTTTCAGTTGTTATACCATGGGCCCCTGTCCATACTGTAACATGGACCACACACGTGTCAATTTAACAAGCTGATTGTATTTGACTGATCATTTTCTCTGATTGTAGCGCCTCTTCTATGGACAATCTTTGACAAGCTGGCTTCATCAGTTGTTGGCGAACTAGCGACTGCAAGAGGATTCAATAAGGAAATCAATAAGCTACAGGAGGATTTGCAAATGATTCAAGCTGAGATCGAAGATGCAGAGGAGCAGCAGACTAAAGATAACAAGATCAGGATTTGGCTAACAAAAGTTAAAGATGTTGCGTACGATGTTGAAGACTTATTGGATGAGATTGGCATTCAGTTTCTGTGCAAACGATATATGATCAATGTTGTTGGTCTTAAAATTCTAGGAGAATCATCTGCAGTTACACAATAGTCCCGAGAGCATGGATCCAAGCTTTTCATCATGGAGGCAAAATAGCAGATTTCGCAGTAGCTGAAGAAGATGAAAAATAAGGTACAAATGACAAAGAAAACACATCTTTTTCTTTTCTTTTAACCTTTTGGGTTTTTTGACTGTTGATTACCATGACTATACCAAAATCATTACAAGGAATTATAGAAGTGGCCATTGTAACTTTCTTGATGGTTGATGTAACTAAAAACATTTATCATGTTCAATTCTACACCATTATCAATACTATTTTCTACAAAAACAAAGGACCGAATTCTCTTGATAAACCCTAAAACCTTTAAGAGCTCATTTTCTTGTTTTCATTCAAATTCTTCAAGAACAATAATGAAAATACTATTGAGATTTTCACCTCATTGTTAAAATAAAAAAAAACTTCAGAACTGAATGAACCAATTTCAAAGACAATGAAACCTTGCACAAGTCATTGCTGCATATAATTGCTATACTTCTGATATTGACATGAGGCAGAAAGGTCAGTATGCATGGGTTTTAAGCCTTAAAAATATCATATTCATTAATTTTCACTTGCATGTTTATTGACCTTCACCTGCATATTCATTAAACCTCTAGGTGAAGGTCAATGAACTTCCATTATTTAAATAATAAAAAATAATAAAAATTCATTAAGAATGAACTGTATGTTCATTAATATTTGCTTACATGTTCATTACTGATATACATACAATAACATTGAATTTTGCCTTTTTTTTCTCATATTCTTCAAGTTGTAGCTCTTGGGTTATGTTAGACGAGGACAAAAGAATGGAAAAGAGGGACCAGCTTGTTGGTACATTAATGATCTGTTGGACGAGAATGATGACCAAACTCTTCACCAGCTTACTTCATTCTCGCGCAGTATTGATATGTTCGGTTGAAGTTGGTTTATTCCGCGGTGCTTGGCGAGGACAATAGAGCCATTTTCCATGCAATCTAGTTGCATTCCTCGTTTAATCAAGAGGGCCAATTTTCTACAAAAGCATGATGACTAAGCTAAGCATGATTCACCATAATAATAATAAGCCCATTTTTAGATTGTCTATGCATTATAATTTATATAGTTACTTGGTTTATTCTTTTTTTAAAATATACTTGTTTTATTCTCTTATTCACCTCATTTACTTTATGCCTTACATAAAGCTCATAAGTTGTCTAAAAAGATAAGTTCATTAGTCGTAATGTGTTGTTATTGATTAAAGGTTCATCATAATTTCAATATATTTTTTGTTTAGCTTTTCTATCTAAGGAACCTACATGTTTTTTCATATGAACCTCCATTCTTTAAGTAACGAATCTACAATATTTAACTAAAATAAAAATACAAGTAAAACTCTATTTATTATAATTAAAAAATAAAAAATTAAATAATTTTTTATTGAATAAAAATTTTATTTTGACTAAAATCATGAATAAAAAAAATTAAATTCAACCATTGTAATTAATATAATAAAAAGAAAAATATAATTTTTTGATAAATAAAAAATATTTTTAATTTTTTAATGAAATTGAAAGTAAACTTGCAGTGAAAGTTAATGAATCTGCATGTAAAGATTAATGAATATGCAGGTGAAGGTCTATGAACCTGCATGTTTGATTTTCAGTTGCAAGTTCAAAAAAGTCAATGAAATTGTAGGTAAAAATTAAAGAACATATAGATGAAAGTTAATGAACATTCATTATTTAAGTAATGAGCTTGCATAAAATTCCTCCTCGATGTAATAGAAGCACAACTATAACTGCCTCCACATGATGTGCTTTTTAACCATCACTTAATGACACCAAATTATACATGCATGATGATGATTATTCACGAGAAAAATGGACACTGGAATGCTAGATTTAATGGCTTTGACATTAATATGAAACAACTCTTTTTTATCTATGCTAATGTATTATCACATACACCTGTAACATTCGATTGCAACAACTAGGAAGCTTGTAAAAGCAAATAAAAACAAGCAAACAGAGCAAAAGCTAAAAGGAATTTTATATGCAAAGCGCCTGATTCCTCATCACTACGGGTTTCATCATTGGCTACCAAGGGATGGGGTGCTTATTCCTTCTTTGACATTTTCTTTTCTACTACTGGGTATTTCTAGTTGATTAATTCCACACAAGTTAATGGTTTTTTTGAGTTTCTTTTTGGAAACAAAGAGAGAAATGCAATAGTGTAGATGGGTGTGTAGCGGGTAGCTGTTTATAGATGTGTATGTACATTGAGAAGCGTAACACATTTTCAAGAATAAGAAGACAGAAAAAGAAGAAGAAAGATGCCCAAAAAAATAAGAAGAAGAAGAGAGCATAAAAAAAATAAAGAGACATGTTTTACATACGTGTGATGGACCCTAGTTTATATTGTAATATGGACATGAGTCAATGATATAATTTGCGCTGATCTTTGACACTACTTGGTATGCGCGGTTATAGGGCCAAACTAATGCTTATAAGTCCAAAGCAGTTAGTATGGTCCAAGATGAGTAGGTTCGGCTGATGGAACAGAACCATGTGAGGATACTTATGAAGGGCAACATACATAGTTTGAAGAGTACTTCTAAAATGGTTTTGCAAATTGAAAGCCTAGTGTTTTAACACCCAAATGCAACAATTTTTATAATAACTATGATTCCATTAAGAACTAATTTGAATGATATATGTTGTATCAGAGCCAGTGTTTGACCACAACTACTGGACAGAAAACACATGCCTAGTTGACATTGGCTATACGAATAATGATATTGTCGATCTTTCAAGGGAAAAAAAAAAGAGTTTAAGTGAAATAATAATTCTTAGGATTACTTTAAAAATAATAAAAATTACCTTAAATAAAATTTTAAATTCAAATTTTATATGTGTAGAAAATATGTTTTGAAAGAGTTTTACTGGTTTGTGGATCCATATAGCTTACACTATGAAATAATCAAAAAATTTTATAATTACCAAATACAAGAAATATCAAGTAAAAAGGAAAAAAATTCTTATATTTTCATTTTCATTTTAAATAAAAATTCAAAATGGATGAGATTCTTTTGTTGTTTGAAATAAAAAATAATCAAAACCAAAGAAAACTTTGGTTGCTGCAATTGGACAACTAACCAGTCAGTCACCACAATTGAGTTGGGCCTTTAACAACAAAATCACAGGCATCCCAAAACATAATAACCTTCAAACGATACGTAATAAAATCCAATACAAACAGCCAAAGCCCAACAAATCATGCTTTAGACATGCCCAGTATTCGGCAAGGAGGGTTTACAAGAAGAGACCCAATAAGGTATCATTTTATATAAAACATAAGGGAGATCTTCACAAATATACATACATATATTTGATCATTGAATGCAGAACGATGGAGAAACAATAAACGCACAACGGTTCTTGTTCAGTTCATGTTTGCTTATTATTAATCACTCTCTATCCTTCATTACTTCATAATTTTTTTTTTTCACCAAACTGTCCCCCTGCTTACATGGGGGCAATTTATTTATGTTGTGTTATTTGGTAAAATCACAGTCCCTTTACATTTTTTTTAATTGCCGCTTTACAGCGGACCCGCTACAGCACGCGAAATAACTTACATATGTTAGTGATGCTTGATCTAATGACCAAGCGCTTATGGCACCATCTCATGAAGCCTTCTATCGGAATATCCTCATCTCCAAGTTGGTAAATGACAAAAAAAAAAAAAAAAAAAAAGAGCTTGCCTATGATGCCCACTAGAGCAAAAGTAGACTCTCCATAAAAGTATGCACTCTATGGTAACTCTTGTAGGGATAAGTTCTATAACAAATGACTTTTTGGATCTCAGGATGACATGAATCCAACTCACTAGTCCTTATCTGAAGTAGAACTTTATCATTCCTTCTAAACCTGAGTACCCTGACTAATCCTCCATAATCTTGCATGCCAAAAGTATATTGTTTACTCCAAGATTGGGATACACCATATTCTTTCAACACCCAGGTGCAACAACTCTCATAATAACCAAGACTCCTTGAAAAATCACCAGATTGCCAGGACAAATGTAGTATCAAAGCTAGTGATTCACCACAAACTACAAAAGAAAGATGATTCTCATTATCCTTAGCTAATGCATCAAGAATACTCATTTCTTTGAACATCTCATCTCCCAAATCAATTGAAGCCAATGCCAATTTGCTAGAAAACCCTTCTTCTCCTAAAATGCGAGCAAGCCAATGGAAAACACCATGTGTCAAGGCACGTTTCCTGTCTCCAAAACAGAAATTAAAAGATGTAAGATTTTCAATAATGATACTCCTACAAGCAGAAGTACCAAGTTCATAAATCTTGACTACATATACTGGGTTCTTCTTCTTCTTTGGAGGTTGAACATCCTTCACAATCTTATAGTCATTTCTCTTGTAATCAAAACCAAAACCAACTACAAATGATTAATTATATTTTGTATGATTTCTGAGGCATCAATCCTTGAATGAAATTGTATTTTTTAGATACACACAACAATAAAGGGACTCAAAATTAAAGTTTTTTTAAATAATATACAAAATATGTATAGTTTCTGCACACATATATTTTATGCCTAAAATAAATATTCAAGTAATTCATAAGTTTATGTTTTGTCGTAGTAACATATTATTCATTTGTTGTAAGAATGATGGGTTTGAAAGGAGAATGCCATCAAAATCTTGTAATGATTTCCTGCCATTTTCAAGATTCTCTCAATTTCTGCTAAAGTCTAATTTTGAATTTTTTCATTAGAGGGAAGGAAAGTAGGCAAAAGCAATCTTTTTCTAATAAAATTTGGCAGCATGATTTCCACAGGGGTTCTACAACTGTGACTTCACAGTAGATCAAAATTGTTGTAAATAATTGGCATAATTGATCCTTTTTTGCCCATATTGATGTTTATATTAGACAGTCATGCCATTCCTTATCATCATCTAACAACCCCATTGTATAACATGCAACTTTAAAAGTGGGACGCACAACACTGTTCACAATTCTTATGTGTTCAAATGAAGTGGAGCCTTTGCCAATGTTAAGCATCATTCTCAAGTAATATCTCTCACCACTTCAAGGATGTGCAAAATAGATTCGGCCAATAGACATTCTTGACTTTCTTTTCTTCCATATGTAAAACTTACTTCTTGCATCGTCATGAATTTTATTACGTTCCATCCACTCAGTAAACTTTGTTTTCTCAATTCCTATTGTATTAACAATATCTTACAAGGATGAGTCATCATTAAAAAAAAATAGTTTGCTCGTCAAGAAGGTAGAATGGTAGTTGTTCAACAATTGGCTCCCTATAATACATATCAAATTTAAATCGTACAAGAATCCAAGATTCTTCTTTTATTGGTGGCATACTGATTATTAATTTCTCATTTTATTGTAAAAGGAATCAATTTGTTGAGATGCCCCATGTAAGCCTATGTCAGACAAAAATTTATATTATGCATAATAATGTTCAGAATATTGGTATAAAATATTTTTAAATCTAAAAAAAATTTACATACAATTTTTTTTTACGATAAAATATGTTAGTACATAATTTTTAAAAAACCTTACACAACTACATGAACATTCTAGATTTTAAAATTTATTTACTTTACTTATATGTGCTTCGTATAACAATAAATATATGACATAAATGTTATATGAGTCCTAATTCATATTTTAACGTTAAATTGTAAATATATATTTTAATTATGTAATAATGATATCTATGTTATTTATTTATTCAATATTTTAGTATTTAAATATTATATAACTAGTAAAAATAATTAAATAAATGAAAGTTGTTATTTAATTTTTTTTCATATATTTAGTGTCATAGTTGTAATTGCATGAAGAGCCTATGCAGCCCTTAGTGTTGGGGTTATTTGTATCCACGGTACCCAACCTTATCAATAGATCCTATTAAAATTCTCAAGTTTCATTTGGTCACTTAAAATTACTCAGCGTTTCTTATGGATCCTACAAAAGTACCTCGTGACAATTCCGCTTGTCGATGATGATATGGATGATGACGGATCAAGATTTTTTATTAACTCAAAATCTAACAAAAAAAAGTAGTGGCCATGTCAGCTAACTGACAGATGACGTGGGCCACTACTTTTTTCTCCTCACCAAGCTTCCCTAAGAATCTTCATCACTTTCCTAATTTGAAAAACAAAAAATCTAACATTTCTCTCTCACAAGTCTAAAACATTTATCATATAATTCATATGTTCTAAAAATGCAAAATCTAAGGATAAATTTATCATGCAATTCATCTGAACTCTCTTGTTGGAAGCTAAATTATCTCGGCTGGATTCCTTTTCCTCCACCTTCATGCTACAGCTACCGTCATCGTCGGTGTTATCACCTAAAAATTTATATTTATTATATGCTAAAAAATATATACTATATATTTCATATCAAAATAGCAATGTATTATACTACTATTCGAGTCGGTTTACGAGTTAACAATATATAATAAATTTTAAATAATTTTTCTTGAACTGAATATTAATTTAAATTATGAATATTTCATTTTATTTAAAAATCGAGATACACATTAAAAACACAAATTTTCACTTAAAAACTATAAAATTTGGAATTTAATCATCATAAAACAAAAACCAATTAAACAAACAAAAATCAATAAAAAAATCAGAAATTTTCATTTATGGTACCCAACTTTTAGCCTTGGTCCCACTACGGTATCTCACTTTTAGGGACGGTAACATTATACTGACGTGTCAGGCTTGCAAATGTCACATCAGTAGCATGTGGCGCCACATCAGTGAAGTATGACATGTGTCACCATGTCAGATGTCACATGACATGCCATGTGGTAATCTTTGGCCGGAAATCGGGGTTAGATACTTTATTGGTAATAAAACGAAAGGTTAGGGAGTTTTGTGTTACATTTTAAAGGTTAGGCATTTTTATGGTATGAAGTCCAAAACTTGGGTACAGTGAGTGTAATTTACCCCAATGTCCTAATAAAGCTAACCCAATGTTAATTATATGTCGATTTTTCCTTTCTATTCTACTATTCTATTCGTGAGTGTGTGGGCAAGAAAGATGATGAACAATGCCATTATTCTGAAAATGTTGAGTTAATAGATAATATTCTCCACCCCAGTTAGAATTTAGTGCTTTGATTTTTCGATTGAATTGTCTTTCCACCATAGCTTGAAATTGTTGAAAGATACTTAGTACATCACTTTTTGATTTATTGGATAAGACCACATTAATAAGGAAAAATCACCAATAAATAAAAAAAATATTTTTCTCCAGTAGAACAACAAATTGGTGTTGGACCTATACATCGGAATGAATTAAATCCAAAGGACTGATACTAATAATGATAATGATAATCGATATAGTTTGCCTAAACAACAAGCTTCACAATTATTTAGTAGAATTCGAGTCGATGAACAGGGTAAGTGATATTGGGAGACAATATCACAAACAATCTTGTAGTTAGGGTGGCTAAGTCGTGCATGCCAATTCTCCAAGGTTGCTAAGAATGCTGCACCAGGTTGTCTATTCTGGTTTAGGATCATTGAATGCAACTTGTACAAATCGAGTTCAATGGTTCCTTGAAGAATAGCTTTCTTTATTGCCTGATCCTTTAAAAAAGGGAAAAGGAGCAAATTACCGTTGGACCCAAAGTAAACATTGGACCCTTATATTTTTTTAAAAAAATGGACCTGAAAGTATGGAGATAAGGCCGAAAATAACATGCTTATAATGTTGGTCTAAATTACTGTTAATGAGGGGTGACATGGAATTGTGGGATCCAATTTTTTAGAGATTAAAAGGTATATGTGGCAAAATGGGGTCCATCGCTCCTAAAAACACTAAGAAATGGCAGTAAAATTAGAGCCAAATTCTTTAGGGTTTTTATCTTTCATCAGCAACACCTACCACCAACACCATTATCAATTTCATTCACTACCGCCACCACCCTCAACACTACCCATCACCATCAACACCACCACAAATATCACTCACTATCAGTACTACCATCAATACCACCTACTACAAGCACCTCTATTAAATATCATCCACCACCGGCACAAGTCATTAGTTGCACCATCATTAACACTAAAAAACTAACACCATCTAAAACCACGATTATCAACAACAACAATGACACGATAGGTGGGAGAGGTGGGAGGTAGAGAAATTTTTAAAATAAATAAATATTTTACTCTTTTGCTTTAAACGAACTTCAACAAACTCAAAAAAAGAAAAAAAAGTAAAAAAAAAAAAAGCAACACCATTTGAGCATTACCCACTGTTGGCATAAGCCAACACCATCATCAACTGCTAATAAATTTACCACCACCACATAAAAGACGTAATATATACATGACCCCTTGTACTTGTCACTTTTTATCAGTTTGATACCTCAACTTATAATTTTACCATTTTGACACCTGAACTTGGCTGAAATGTAAATTTAAAATCCCTGTCAGCACACATGGCATAGAATAGTGAATCAGCATATGCCACATCATAAGGGTTTAATTGACCAAAAAACTACTAGTAGAGATGTCAAATTGATAAAAAGTGACAAGTACATGAGATGGTAGATGCATTATGTCATCATATTAGTGTAAACTAATGCATTTTAGCCAAGTTCAGGTGTCAAAATGGCAAAACTATAAGTTAAGGTGTTCAACTAACAAAAAGTGACAAGTACAGGGGGCCGTGTAGGTATTATGCTCCACATTAAACCAGTTGAATTTTAAAAGAATAAGAAGCATGGAGCAGTAAATTTCGTTACCCAACAATAAATCAATTTTAACAATATAGCAATTAAGCCAAAAATCAATAAAAATTGAAGAAATAGTTTTATTATCTAATCAAATTTGGCCTTTTTTTTTATTTTAGTTAATAACAATTCTTGAGAATTTGAAAGGTGGAAAAGAAGAAGACTCAACTTCTTTATTGATGGTGGAGCAGCAGCCTTCAATGGAGGCTCATCATTGGTGGTGGAGCAAGAGCATTAGCAATGTCGTTAACACATATTTCTTTCATAATTTTTCTTGTTTGAAAGCAAATGAAAATCCTTTGAATCAAACACTTTCCATCTTCATTTCTTCAAATCTTGATTCTTTTTGCTACAACTGCAACTTTTTTTGGTCTTCTTCTTTTTACAATGTGTACTACTCCTCAATTCATCTCTCAATTCAAGCAAACAACTTAATCCCTAAATGCCACCGTTTGGCCATAGTCACTCTTCTTCGAACTCTCCTCACTCAACTTCATCAATCGCAAATGCCACTACTCGCATTCTTCAAAACCTAACTCATTTCTACTTTAGTTACTCATTAATTATCTTGTTAATCCTTTTCTTGAGCCTAATCTATCACCCTTTTATAATAATTGCTTTCCTCATCACTCTAGTCGGTTAGGTCTTCCTCTACTTCGTCGTGAAGAAGAGCCGCTTAGGGTTTTTGGTTTTGAGGTGAATGATTTCATGGTCATAATTCTTTTACAAAGAAACTAGGTTAAGGCAGCGATGGTGGGAAACAGTGGGTGGAGGAAACAAGAAGTGAGAGGCGATGGAATTTGTTTTATCACCAGTGTTTTTTTTACTATAACTTTATTTTTGTCATATAAAATATTTATTTTATAAATAAATAATATTTATTTACTGCCATTTCTTAGTGTTTTAGGAGTAGTGGACCCCACTTTACCACATATACCTTTAAATCTCCAAAAAAAAAATTGGACCCCACAATTCCACATCATCACTTATTAACAGACGTTTGGGCCAACATTATAAGCATGTTATTTTTGGCCTTATCTCCATACGTCTAGGTCCATTTTTTAAAAAAAATTATTATTCCAATGTCAACTTTGGGTCCAAGTTCAGGGTCTAATTTGCACCTTTTAAAAAATAATTGTTAGAGTGAAACTCAAAAAAAAAAAAATCCATTATTAGCACACAATTTTTTAACACATAGTAAGGGCTTTGTAATTGATGCTGAACTTATTGCACTAATGGTACCTTAACTTTGCCATATATTCATTTTGGTACTAGATTTTTAATTTTCTTTTCAGTTACTAAAGTTTTATATTTGTTTAAGGTTAAAGTATCTCAAACATATCGTATCAAATTTAGCATAAGTGGCAGCCAGAATAAACATATTTTTTGTATATTCATCATGTAAGCATCCTAGTAAGTAATCTAATTATCTTGTGGGTCCTAGAAAATAAAATTATTAAAGAGAAGAAAATTGACAGTGATACTCTTTTTTTCTTGAAGAAAATTATTATTCTTCTTTGATAGTGATAGTTGTTGTTTGACAGCATATCAATGAGAAGAATTCAAGAAAAAAAGAGAGTATCACTGTCAAATAATAAGTATTGCTATCAAAAAAGAAGAATGAAGAGAAATATGGCCATTTTAGGAATTGTTTTTCTTTTTAAATTTGTTATATCTTTATTAAAGATGTTTTTTTCCTTTTATTAGGGTTTTTTACATTTTCAATTTTATTTTCTTTAGTAATTTTATTTTCTAGGGCCCACAAGATTATTAGACTGTTTAATGCTTACATGGTGAATATACTAATAATATATTTATTCCGGCGGTCACATATATTACATTTGATCAAATATATTTGAGATACCTTAACATGAAATAAGAATAGAACTTCAGTAATTGAAAAAAAATAAAAATCTTCTACCAAAATGTAATATAAGCAAAGTTAAGATACCATTGCTGCAATAAACTCAATTAATGGCACATGTAACACATCCTTCAAAGCAAATAATTTAGAAGGAGAAAGGAATATTTCCAACTAACAGTCTATTATTACCCTTGTATTCTTCAGATTGACTGAGTGTAGAAAGATTATGAGTAGCTCCTGTATCGTGGTGCCATAGTAGTGCTGAATTTGAGGAAGGGAGTGATTGATCATCAGGGTTGTCATTCAAGGTTAAAAGATTGGCTTGAGAACCCTTGAACGATGATGTGGAATCAGTGTGAGGTCGGGCAAGTTGATCATATCTGCGGCAACAGGTTGTTATAGTGTGGTTGTTGTAGCCACAAATTTGACAACTGGTGGAATGATTACCACTACAAGAAATGAAGAAATTGTTGCCACCGCGTCGTCCTTGCCCTTGTCCACGAGAACCTAAGGATCGAGATCCATTAACTGATTTGTCGTGTGCGGAAACACCATGACTAGATCGAAATTCAGTTCATTGTGCTAAATGGGCAACAGCATCCGTGACTGTTGAGACTGCAACATCAGTTCATGTGCGACTAACTGATCATGAAGATCATGGAATTTTAGGGGTTCAGTGCACTATTGAAGGGCAGCGATAATACCGTTGTATTCAGCTCCAAGTTTTCTAAAACTATGGCATTAAATTCTGCAGTTGATATGGGTTATCCTACAAGAGCAAGGGAGTCAGCAATGGCTTTGGCTTTGTATCACTATTGAGAGACCGAGTTGTCGTCTTTGGATATATTGTGAAGTTCTATATGGAGTTGAGTGCGTTGCACATGACTCATGACTCCAAAGGCTGAGGCAAGGGCTTTCCCTATGTCATCAGATGAAGTTAAGCCAATTAGATAAGGATATATTTCTTCAGAAATAGATGACAACAACCATGAGAAGAGGAGCTGATCTTTACTAAACTAATAAAGGTATTTAGGGGTTGGTTTTAGGGCGATTGGTTGTTTTCCTTCAGTGGAGGAGGAATTTTTACCTTCAAGAATGTCATGAAGATTATAGAAGTTCAATAAAGGAGTAAACTAGAGCTTCCATGGAATGTAATTTTTGGTGGTTAGTTTAATGGAGAATGTTTGTTGAATTTGGGTGGGTGTTGTTGCAGCAATTTGGGAAGATGAAAACATAGAGGGAAGAACTGAGATTGTGGAGGTTAAAGAAGAATGAGATGAGGATAAAGAAGACTGAGTTGAGGATGAATTAGTTGCCATAGAGATGGCTTTGATACCAAATTCGGAAAAATTAGTGTCCAGTAAGAGGCTGCTGCTATATAAATATATATATATATATATATATATATATGACTATAACGTTACAACATGATAAACAATACTAACAAAGTCATAATAAACGTTATAGTCATTCGAATACTTCCAAATACATACTACATATGGGGATTTCACTGGTAGATGAGATGAGATGAGATAGCAGAGGCCCCTCTTTATTGCTAGCTAAAGTAAGCAATTACAATTAACTATTCTAAACATTGATCTCCCCATGCAAAGGTGTAGTAATAGGATTTTCCATAGCTTGTATTGTTTACCAAGAAGGCACTGAATTTAGAGCAATAATTATGGGCTTAAACTCTTTTCCTTAATCTTGATTATAACCAAGAACAGAAGCCTATATACAACAACCATTCCAAACAAAATTGCAAGATCCACCCACTTAGAGTAATCCAGATCAACTTGCCATACATCTCTCAAAATGTCTTCACCACTAAACCTAGATCGCCTTCCATTAAATTGATCACCTGAAAATATCAATCCT
>CATIWM010031825.1:0-12813 GCA_949671775.1 Mallotus repandus | reverse complement strand
AAACAAGAAATCCACTTTGAGGGATTAAAGAATTGGCATGGAACTTCATGGTTTTTGTTTATCTCTATAATGATACGAAAGTACTTATAGACTCTAGATGGAAATGCCCTTATTTGATCAACGACGGTTGCACTTAAGGATCTTAGGCCATATTCTTCAATCATTGCATGTATTCAGTCTTTATTATGATTCATTGATTAATTCAGAATTGTAGTTCTAATAAACCATCTTTACTTTTATATTTAGAATAATTAGTGTATTAGTAGTTAATTATAATAGTTAGAATAATTCAACAACTTCCATTATTAATATATTGCCTATCCATCTTATTATTTATTCGGTTAATATAAAATACAACATTCCTAGTGTTCGACACCCTACTTGCTCTATCTAAGTCCTAGAGACTAGGGTATACAATTCTACCCGCTTCACACGTGATCACGCGCTCTTGCACGCATCACATGGCCTTCCCGAGCTCCAAAGTGCTATTTTTGAGGCATTTTTTGGGGTTTTTGGACCTTTCAAATGCATTTATGAGGTTCGTTTTGTCAAAATTGACTTCCATTTTCACATGTGAGCAAAATGTGTTTGTACATGATCACGCACTGCAAATTCGCTAACGCGCTACTTCTCGAGGTTACGTGCACTATTCTGGGGTTACTTTCAAAAGTTTTAAGGGCTTACGAACGTGTTTCTGACGTCCATTTTGTGAAAATCGACTTTCAATTTTCACGAAGTTGAACTCTGGTTTAATGAGTCAAACACCAGTCTCATGAGTTGCTCATTTTGAGCAATGTTTGCTAAAAATGAGCGACTTACCACTCCGATCATTCGTAATTCATGAAATCGGAGTGCAATTTAATGATTCAGAGGTTGATTTATCTCAGTTTGGGCTTTTTCATATTCTCAGCGCGCTTTAGAGGTAGTACAAAAGAACAAACACTTGTCAAGTTCGGAGATGTTTTCATCACTGGACCTTTTCGGGGATAGTCAAAATTTGATGTATGACACATTCATTCCCAATCAGGTAGTCGTGACATCTTTGCTGGGGGTCACTCATGACTTATGGAAGCTAAATGTAATTAATTAGGATTTTCACATTTAGGTTGGAAACAATTTCCAATAATATTAAGAGTTAATATTATTTATTTCCATTGCCTTTTGGACTTAAACCTGGTAAGTCACACACATTAGAGTAGCATCAACAATGATAATAATTAATTTGATTATTAATTAAAATGTTGAATTAATTAATTAGATTAATTGAATTTGATTTTTGCTTGTGTAGGGATCTAGCATATGCAAAAATCTAATTCAAAGGTTAGGACCATTAAATATCAATTTGGATTTAATTTAATATGTGATATTAAGTTTAAGGACCAAATTAATATTTGCCACCAATACTAGTTTGGTTATGGACCATGAGATGGGCCATATGCATATAGCTTAATGGATGATGGATGGGCTTAAATAATTAAGTGTATTAGTGAAAAGGATCTTATTTAAGTGTTAAATAAATCCCATAAGACTAATTAGTGGATGTTGTAGAGATGGGCCTATTTAAGAGTTAAATAAGCATAAACCTAAGCCCACTTACTAAAGGAAAGGCCACCTAAGCATGTGACATGGTGGCCACATAAGCATTGCTTTACATGCAATGTGATTGCATGGTTGACAAACTGGAGATGTGTCATAAGCATGCACCTTAAG
Organism: Mallotus repandus; assembly: GCA_949671775.1. Classification (NCBI taxonomy): domain Eukaryota; kingdom Viridiplantae; phylum Streptophyta; class Magnoliopsida; order Malpighiales; family Euphorbiaceae; genus Mallotus; species Mallotus repandus. The sequence continues at coordinate 11,103 of CATIWM010031825.1, read as the reverse complement.
TTAATGGTCATTCTCTACATGCATGAGGTAGCTTATTTTACACTTAAAGTGAATAGTAAGCACATGGATGAGATTGCTTACCCTACACTCAAGCTCGAGTTAGTGGAGAATCTCTACACATGCAATTTAGTCTCTTATATACATTCACTTAGTTAGTGGAGTTTCTCTACACACTTCTATTACCACTTACATTTGAGAGAGATTTAAACATTGAGAGAAAAAAAAGAATTGAGTGTTCTTCTTCTTCTTCTTTTTTCTAAGTGTTGTAAGTGTGTATGTGAGAGATACAAGAGTTGTATTTCTTGATAAGTCCATTGTCATCCATCCAAAAGAGGCAAGAAGTCCTACATTATCCAAGCAAGGAGAGGAGCTCTAGCAAGCTTTTGGGTCACAACAAAGGAGGAGCTTGTGGGTAGAGATTCTTCAAAGCATGGATTCATTCTGTTGCCAATTGTATGTTTCAACCTAGAAGCTTCACACTTAGGAAGCTACTTGTAGATTTTCATTATCCATTTCTTAAAGCCTATCGAGCATGCTACCGACATTTGGAGTTTGTAAAAGTTACTAATTTATAGATTTAGGTCTCTTACCATATTTTGTGTTTTGGTTGTTTTGTGAATCTTTTATTTTTATTGTCTATTAAGTATGAAATAAAATTAGTTATGTACATTAAATGTGTTGTGATCTTGGTAGTTTTGGAATTCTTGCCTTTCATGCAAGGATTACTTAATAGGAATTTTTTTAAAATTTATGCTAACCGGTTTCGTGCTCACACCACTCTTCCGCTATACTCTGGTGTGTGTAATTGATTCCCTTCACCTTGCCATAATGAGATTCAAATAAACTAAAATCAAAGACTAAACAAAAACCAAGACTCTTTTTGAATGGTGATAATCCTTCAGAGGGAAGTCAATACTGCATCCAATTCTCATCTTCATCTCCTTTCTCTTTTATTTTTATTTTTATTTTATTAGTTTATTTCATTAGATTTTTTTGTTTATTATTTTAAATCATTTAGAAATTATTTTCTTTAATTGTTTATTTTTATGTTCTATGGTTGAGATGAGAGTGACCTAAACCATGGAGTTTGAACATGATTGAATTAATATCAAACAATGAAGATCCATGGATTACCATGGATTAAATTTTGTATTTGAACATAATTTTTAGGGTTTCTATGTATTTTATTTATTTCTCTATTTTTATTTAGTTGGTTATTTTATTTTGTATTTTTTATTTATTTGGCTTTTTAGGTCTGTATAATTTAATTTTAATTTCTGTAGATGTTGCAATAGCCCCAACGGTGGGAATAGTAGAATATTACTTTTATGTGTTCTTTATTAAAATTGGTTAGTAATTAGGTTTCGCTTGGTAATTCAATTAAAATTAATGTGGCGGTAGATTAATTAGGGTTTCCTATGAAATTGATTATAATTTGGAAAACAATAGATTAGGTTTTTTCTATTAGTTTGTTTCTTTTATTTATTTGGGCTCTTATTTTATTTGTTTATTATTTTGAGCCTATTGGCTGTTTTTTATTTTAGAGAAATTGCGAGCATGCCAGAGGAGCGAGTCCTAAAAATGACTTGACTTCTTTCAGACGTTTATGGATTTCCAAGCTCCTTTGCCATAATTTGCTAGGATTTCAGAGATGGAAATTAATTTGCAAATAAAGAGACTATATGAGCAAATAAAGAGAAATTGTATTGATTTGAGAGCTTAGTACAAAAACTAAAGTAGACAGTGCTGATAAACTAAAGAAAATGATTGGTTAATAATTCTAAATTTGTAGATGTAGTAAATTTGTAGATTGGTGTAGATGTAGATATCCCTATCTTCAATCATTCCCTTCCCTTTTATATTGCCAGAACTTATTTCTCCAAATAATTGCCATAGCTCAGAAGTCTTCCGTTTCAAAGAAAGAAATTCACGTAACTCTGTCCAAATAACTCACAGAGACTCCTTTTTCCATAAGCCTATAAATGTGAACAGTTGCTTATAGATTCCTTTAACTCTTATCCTCCAGCCCAAGTTTAAATCATTTTCCCAAGACAAACTCTTCTCTAAAGTGTATTTTAGGAAGAAGAAAAGAGGTAATTCATTTTCTTTCTTCCTTATTTTCTTTTTCTTTGAATAAATTGCTTGGGAATTATTGTGCTTTGATTCTCATTCATGTGATTTTTGTGATTTATAGCTTGATGCTTGAACAATCTATTTACTCTTTGAATGTTTAGCAAAAAATTGAATTTATTTTAGTTTTGACATTATTAATTTTAACCAAAACAAACAAATAGCATATAAAATGTATAGTACTATATGCCCCCGCACCCCAGCCTATCTAATCGTCCCCTATGAATAAGCTCCACTCCGCTCCTTACTTACACTTCGTTGCTACACTCAGCGAAGCAATGGTATCTATCCATTAGCCACACACAATACTAACGTTAATTTTAATCACTTGATGAACTTTAAAGGTAAACTCAAATAATTTATCTAGCCAAATGTCTATTGACTTGATGAGTTTGGCTATCTCTAAAGGTTCCATTTATCTTAAGATATTTGTGGCATGATGGGACTGTTGTGTAAAGTGTATTTGGCTTCATTTTAGTAAGTTCATGCCAAAATAATTTTTGAACTTCCAAGTGAATTTATTTTGCTAATTGGTGAGAATAGGTCATGCTTGCCCAAATGCACTATCAATTTGCACAAATAGCTTTAATCAAGAATAGCACAAAATTTAGCTAAGAAAATTCTCCCCTTATCTCTTTGCTCATATATTGGCAACTCATGCCAAAAGCAAACATGTCTACTGCATATTGACCATCTCTTTAAAACTGATGCTTCTTTGAATACGTGAAAATGTGATGAATGCAAAATATGCTCATTAGCCTAATTTAGCTTTGTAATTGGGCCTTATATTGGCAAATCTAATGCCAAAATTTTATTTCTCCACATTCTAAGGAATATCATTTAAATTCCTTAATGCAATCATCTAGTGAAATTAATTTATTTTCTAACTTGGCCATGTAACCCCATAGCTTGAGAAAATTTATTTTACCAAAATTTAAATTTTGGTATAAAATTAATCATTCTCAAGAAAATTCATTTGACTCTTTGGTCATATTTTAACAATTTATGCCAAAACAATTCCATGACGAATGCATTTTTCAGTTTTTATTCAAGACCTGTGCATTTAAATGCTATTTAACCAAAAAGTTATTTATTTTTGGTTCACTTGCTCTTTGTAGAATTTAGCTTTATTTTGGAAAATTCATGCCAAAATAATTCCACACCTTTAATTTGAATACTTAGCCAAATAAATTTTTCTTAGATTTGGCTTTAAGCTTGCAAATGCTTTGTTTGCTTGGATATAAGAATGGAATTCAGACTTTAATGAATTGCTAACCTTTCATTCTTGAATTTTAAGGGCACTCTTAACCAGAAATTTATTCGTGGTTTGACTTTCTTTTAATTATTTGGCCAATTACCAAGTATTTACATGTTTAGGAAGGATGTTCACTTGGTTACGCATATAGCCAAATTATTTTAGCCAAAAATGTTGGGATTTTAGTATAAAAATTTTGAAATTCGGCTTAAATTTCAAGCACCAAATTTTTGGCTCTTATTTTCATCTTTATATGGCCAAGATTTATGTTCTTGTCATAGCCACATGCATGTTAACTCTAAATGTCACACCATTAGTGCTAACTTTAAAAGCCAAAAATAAATTTAACATTTTCTCTCAAGCAAGCTTAGCATGGAAGTGATGTGTACACTCTTGATTTTTCTTTAGCTAAGACTCATTACTTAACTAATTTTATCTAAGCATTTAATTTGGCAATTTAATTCGATCATAAAGACGATTCTTTTCCTTTGCCAAACTTTTTCTTAGTGTACATCTTTTAAGCAAATAAATTAGCCTACCTTTGGCGAATATTTTATGCTTAAAAATAATACATTTTTGCTCAACTATTGTAAACTTATCCAAAAATTCTAGTTTGTTATTATTTTTCTCCAGAAAGATAAAAATTGGCTTTAAGCAAAATGACAAAAAAATGGCTTTAAGTTTCATTCCTTGTATATTGTTAATGACTACATGTATGTGTACTTCAAGATTTCATGTTTTCATGTTATTCTCAAGCCAAAATAAATTTAATTGCACTTGGCTTAAACCATCTTTAATATTCATAAATCTTGCTAACGCAAGTACACCATGTTTTGACTTTAGCCAATAGTTTAAGTGGCCAAAATTTAACTAATTATTCTTGGAAATTTTATTGGCTTCATCACTTGCTTCCAAATTTCATGCGTCTTGACTAAGTTAGCCAATTAGGCATATATTCTTCCTAATTTCTAGCCGAATATTGCAACATAAAACTTTTGGCCACATGTTTGAACATAAAAATTTTATTTTAGCATAATGTGCCAAAATAAAACTATGGGGAATAAATATTATTTTTAGCTCTTCAAGCTAAACATTTTATTTAAAGAACAATTTTAACCTTATTTGGCAAAAATTTATCATCTTTAGCAATTTCAATTATTTTTTCCATGGTTATATTCACATTTACTTTGTCTTGCCAAAATTGGAGAATATTTTAGCAAAAAATTTCAATTGGACTTAACTTAAAATGACTACATCAAGTCACTTTTAGCACTAGTCTACTCTAATCCATGTTACCAACCTGCTTGTTAACCTCAACCAACAATAGTATATCCATGATCGAATTTATGAGGTAAACCCTTGTTAACCTTGACATCAACGTAGTCATTAATCTGGACGGTCCTTAGATAAGTCATAATTATTTTAGCCTTCATATCAAAATATATTTTACCTTATCTTTTCTAGGAAATCAACTCTTTTGCCTTAGGAAAATCATAAAAATGCATCATTCTCTTTTTCTTAACACCACTTTCCCATATTTATTTCAGCAAGAATTTACAAAAACTTCACCTTTAATTTACCTTTCATTTCCTTACTTTTGCATGTGAGTTACTTTCCTTGGGGAAAAGCATTCTTCCAATTTTCATGCAATTTCAACATGTTTAGCTAGTGATAGCCAATGAAAGTATTCATGTATCATTGAAAACAAGCATGTAACTAAGAAAAACATAAGCACTTTTACTTACTTTCTCAGAGCAAAATTATTTGTTCAACAATAACTGGCAAAATCATATATTTGCATGACTCATTCAAATCCAAGGCATTTATCATCCTAATGCCAAATTAATTGGGAATTTAGCCTTCATTCTAATAGTCCATTGCCTGAAAATTTTGTAAATATTTAATTGCTCTTACTCTACTATGCACTTTGGGGATTTTCGCTTTTTACCTCGATCTTAATATACTTATCATTTCTCATCAATTTTTTTTCTTATTCCCAGTGCAAATGCTCCAAGCCACACTCCACCTCGTTTGGCTTTAGATTACAGCAGTGCTACTCATTATAGTGAGATTTTCCTTTTTTTTTCAACAGTTAGTAGCTTTACACTCTGTCCTTATAAATGCTAAAAATGTCATATTTTAAGCACTAAATAATTGCATTTTAGTATAAAATTATAAGTATTTATTAGATAAAAGTATGCTTGAGGTATAAATTGCATTTAGAGTTAAAATAATATTAAATTTATCATTTTAAGCATTTTTAATTACTTTTTATACATTTTACATTGTTTTTTATGTGAATTTTGTAGGTCCTTTCAGTGGGAATTTATGTTGTACGAAAGCAATAAGAGCTTGAAGTTAGGAAAAATTTTGGCCATTAGAAAGGCAAGAAAATGAAGATTTTGAAGCTGAGTAGGGATATAGCCATGTCATATTTTAGACACAGTTGTGCCTGATTCGAGAAATTAAAGAGTTGCTGAAGGCTATTCTGACACAACCGTGTCATCTTCGACACAACCATGTCGACTAGCTGCATTTCGGGAGTTTGTTGCGTGACACAGTTGTGTCACTTAACCGACACAGCTGTGTTGGTTTGGAATATTGAATTTGGAAAGTTGTTTTAGGGTTTTTTGGTGAACTCTATAAATAGAGAAGTTTTTATTTTTTAGTGATATACAATTTTTAGTGGCTGCTGCCTCAAAAAATAGCACTCTTGATGGAAGAATTATTTATTTTAGTTTTAGTTTTATTTATTTTCAATTCAAGCTATTGGATCGTAGGAAAAGAGTTGATTATTCAAGATAATATTGAGCAAGATGAATAAAAAGAGTTTTTCTTCTTCTATTCTCTTACTCTTTATTTATTTATTTAATTATGAATATGTTATTAATCTTCATCCCTTATTATTTTTCTCTAATTTCTATAAGTAACTAAGTAGGTTAGTTAGGGTTTTAATAAACCCGACTCAATATGAACTTAACCAAGTAAATTCTAAATAAAAGGTTATACATTTCATGAGAGTTATTGGGCTTAATGCTTTCCATAGGTTGAGCTACCATTTGAATTGAATTAGAAACTAGAGTTAGATTGAGAGATTAATTCCAGTGAGAAAAGCAATAACAATCTATTAATTTAAACTGACTCAGTCAAGAGACACTTCAATATTAATATTCCATAGAAGAATGCTTGAATAAATTGGTTGTTATTAATTATTTGTGCTAGTGAGAGCTAGATAATAACTTAATTATCATAATTGATGAATTGTGAGAGTACTTGAGAGAGACATCACATTATTAATGATGCTTTGAAAATGAAATATTATTCATAATAAATAAGAATTTACTATCCTTTGAATTAATTTGAGCTGGGAGAATTAAACCCTAATGTGTTTAATTATATAGATTTTATGACAAATTTTATATTGTTTTAGATTTAATTTACTTGTTTTCTCATTGAAATTATCGGTAGTGTAGACAAGCAAAATATTAAGAGTAGCTCCGTAATTAACCATATCCATATGGGAACGATATCTATTTATTACTACTTGTACAATTCCATGCACTTGCTTATTTCGCCCTTCAAGTTTTTGGCATCATTGCCGGGGATAGATTAGTTAATATAGAGAATAAATTAATATTGTTTGATTTAGAAATTTTTATTTTATTTTTTTTTATTTTAGTATTAGGAAAAAATTCTCTATTATCTTGTTTGTTTGATTTTCAAGCACTCTTGTGAGTGTATGCACTCGTCGAGAACTACAAGGAGAAGGGGTGAAATTTAAATTCCAGTTGATTCAAAATTGAAAGAACTCTTCATAGGATACTTAGAGAACAAAGAAACATGATGAACGAAATGGATAATAATAAAGTTGAAAATGATGGGGTTAATGGGCAAGATCCACCTGCTCGTCAACCAGAAAATCAAAACAGACCAAATGAGCAAAGAACTATGCGAGATTTTATGAGTCCACATTTACAAGAAGATTAAAATCCTATTGTCAGACTTGTTGTGGCAGCTAATAATTTTCAAATTAAGCTAGCTATTATTCAGATGATCTATAATTCTCAATTTAGTCAGTTATCACATTAAGATCCTATTTGGCGCATGACTAGATTTTTGGAGTACTGTTATACATTTAGAATGAATGGAGTGCAACCAGAAGCAATCAAGTTCATTATCTTTCCTTTTTCATTCACGGATAGGGCAAAAAGATGGTTCACAAGTTTGCCTCCTAATTCTATCAATACTTGGCAAGAGCTGTATACTATAATTTTAAAAAAATATTTTCCACCTGCCAAGGTTTTAAAGATTATGAATGAGATCAATTCTTTCTATTAGAGGGAAGATGAAAAATTTTATGAGTTCTGATATAGATTTAAGGATTTGTAGAGGTAGTGTGCACAACATTTGATACCTGCTTGGGATTTGGCTCAATCTTTCTAGAAAGAAATAAATCTTGTAGTTAGAGTTAATATTGATGCAGTTGCTGGAGGAACAATCTTGTCTAGAACACCTGAAGATGCTTTAGAATTATTTGAAGAAATGGCAAATAAACAGAGTCTATGGTCTAATGAGAGAGCTATATCAAGAAAAGGGGGAGCAATTGAGATAGATAGGTTAACAATGATGAATGCAACGTTGGATGAATTAACTAAGCAAATGGACAAGATGGGACTGAATGTGATTTCTTCATCAGCATGTGAATTATGTCATGGGGGACATCCTACTATTGAATGTCAACTTATACAGAATTCATCTATGTAAAATGTGAATTATGTGAACAACTTTAATAAGGGAAAACAACATAATTCCATGTTTGGAAATACTTATAATCCAAACTAGAGAAATCATCCAAACTTTTCATGGAGCAACTACAACAATCAATGAAGATCACAAGCACCACCAAGGTTTGGAGGTATAAATATAAAACAACATTAACAAGATTAAGGTTCATCATCTTTTATATCTTCTTTGGAAAGCAAAATGGAGAAATTTATGGAGTTGGTAACAGCAAAAATGAATCAGCAAGATTAGGCTACAAAAAAACTTGAGCAAAAATTTTAGCAATTTCGTCAAGATACTTAGCTTATGTTTAGGAATCATTCATCTTCTATTCATAATCTGGAAGTTCAAGTGTGGCAATTGGTGAATTTATTATTAGCAAGAAATCAAGGGACTCTTCCTAGCAATACAGAGAAGAATCTTAAGGAGCATGCTAAAGCTATCATTTTAAAGCATGATCAACAATTTGGAAAATTATCTAGAGATGTTCAAGAAATTGCATATCAACATTCCATTAGTGGAAGCAATTGCATAAATGCCAAAATATGCTAAATTCTTGAAAGAGTTAATTTTGAGTAAAAAAAAGTTATAAGAATTTGATACTATTACACTTAGTAAGGAGTGCAGTGCTATAATCTCAAATAAGCTACAACTTAAGAGGAAACATCCAAGGAGTCTTACTACACCTTGTTCTATTGGTAATTTAGAATTTTAAAAAACTCTTTATGATTCAGGTGCTTCTATTAATTTAATGTCTTTATCTATTTACAAGAAACTTGGACTAGGAGAAGCAAAAGCAACAAACATATGTTTGCAACTTGCAAATAGAACTATTAAAAAGCCTTATGGAATAGTGGAAGATATGTTGGTTAAAGCAGGGAAATTTATCTTTCCATTTGATTTTGAAAAAGATGAAGAGGTACCTTTAATATTAGGTATGCCTTTTATCTATACTACTAAAGCTATAATAGATGTTTATGAAGGAACTCTTACATTAATAGTTGGTGAAGAAAGTTGTAAGTTCAATATGTATCAAGGTTTGAAACATCCCTCTAACTTTGATAATTGTATAAGAGTTGATGTGATTGATGATTATATTGATGAAGTCCAGCGATGGAGGTTGGTAAGATCATATGAATTAGAAGATACTGAGAAGTGCTTACATGTTAACTATCATGAATTTAATAAATCTGTTGAACATAAAGAATCATTTATTCATCATGTATTGCCTAAAATTATTGAAGATACACCACCTTCAATAGTTAAGCCACCTAGTTTGAATTTAAAACCATTACCTTCACATTTGAGATACATATTTCTAGGTGAGAATGAAATATTGCCAGTAATTATTTCATTAAAACTTACTAAAGAACAAGAGGAATTATTAGTAGAGTTATTAAAGAAATGGATAAAAGCTCTAGGTTGGCAAATTTAAGATATTAAGGGAAATAGTCCATTATATTGCATGCACAAAATATTAATGGAGGACAATTATAAAACTACAATAGAAAGACAGAGAAGATTAAATCCTAATATGCAAGAAGTGGTTAAAAAAAAGGTTCTTAAGCTTTTAGATGTAGGAATTATTTATCCTATTTCAGATAGTTCATGGGTCAGTCCTATACAATGTGTACCTAAAAAGGGAGGGATGACCATAGTAGAAAATGATAAGGGAGAATTAATTCCAACTAGAGTAGTTAGTGGATGGAAAGTTTGCATATACTATAGAAAACTTAATAAAGCTACTAGAAAATATCACTTTCCACTTCCATTTATTCATCAGATGTTAGAAAGAATTTTAGGACATGCTTTTTATTATTTTTTAGATAATTACTCAAGTTATAATCAAATAGAAATATCTCCTAAAGATTAGCATAAAACAACATTTACTTGTCCTTATGGAACTTTTGCATATAGGAGAATGCCTTTTGGTTTATGCAATGCACCAGCTACATTTCAAAGATGCATGATGGCTATTTTTGCTGATTTCGTTGAAGAGATAATGGAAGTATTTATGGCAATTTTTTGTTTATGGTAATTCTTTTAACCATTGTCTTGTGAATTTGGATAAAGTTCTTGAAAGATGTGAAAGTACAAATTTAGTTTTAAATTGGGAAAAATGTCATGTCATGGTAGAAGAAGGCATTATATTAGGTCATAAAATTTCAAATGGAGGAATAGAGGTTAATAAATCAAAAATTGATATTATAGAAAAATTGCATTATCCAACTAACATTAAAGGTGTGAGAAGCTTTTTGGGACATGCAGGTTTTTGTAGACACTTTATCAAAGATTCCTCAAATATCTCAAAATCTCTATGCAAGTTACTTGAAAAAGATGCACCTTTTATATTTATTGATGAATGTAAAATTGATTTTGATAGGTTGAAAAGAGCAATAGTTTCAACACCGATAGTAGTGGCACCAGATTAGAATTTACCTTTTGAATTGATGTGTGATGACAGTGATTATGGTATAGGAACTGTGCTTGGGCAGAAAAAGGATAAGAAGTTGCATGCTATTTATTATGCAAGTAGAACACTTATAAATGCTCAGATAAACTATGTTACAACTAAAAAGGAGATGTTAGCAGTACTATTTGCATTTGATTATTTTGGACTTAATTTAATATGTAATATTAAGTTTAAGGACTAAATTAATATTTGCCACCTTACTACTTTGGATATGGGCCATGAGATGGACCATGTATATGTAGCTTAATGGATAACGGATGGGCTTAAACTAATTTAGTGTATTAGTGAGAAGGGCGTTTATTTAAGTGTAAAAAAGCCCAACTAATTAAAGCCCACTTATTAAAGGAGGTGCCACATAAGCATAAGTATGTGATGCTCTTGCTTGCATGATGACCACCTAAGCATGTATTTTCCATGCAATATGATTACATGAGTGACACCATGGCAAGGTGTCATAAGCATG
>CATIWM010031810.1:0-39669 GCA_949671775.1 Mallotus repandus | reverse complement strand
TTTATTTACATTTAAAATATCTATGATTTTCGTTGTTTAAACAAACAAACACAATTAGTATTACAATAGTCAATTTGCAATCTCTGTGGGATCGATATTTAATTACTACTTGTACGAATCCGTATACTTGCGGAGAACCATCAGAAGAGTGGAAAGATCTTTGGTCATAGGAAGAAGAATAGAATCGGGTAACAAGGAGATCTGATTCTGAGCAAGAACCAATTAGTAATGAAGAAAGAAGAGAAAATAGAGAAGAAAACGAAGAGAAGCCATTGAATTGAAAAGGGTGGATTTAATTACTGTACATAACAGGTTAGGCCGTCATTTTGGTTTTTGATTGATTGAAGATCTAAAACAAAGCATGAGTTGTGAAGTTGACCCAGCTTGCTAGTTTAAGCTGAGAGAGTATAAAAATGGATGGTTGCATGCCTTTTCATTTTGTAAATGGAATTGTAAATAATGTACAATGAATCAACCAAATTAGAAATGAAATGAAATGAAATGAAATTATTTTTTATGATTGATAATCTTCTGTGAAAGTGATTTTTCTTCATTTCTTTGTTTATTTTCCATTAAGTTGCATCTTTACATTTCATTCCTTTTCTCAGGCTATTTAAAACAAAGCTTCTTAGTTAATTTGCATCTTCAATACCTTTTACAGGGGTAGGACCACCTATGGGCCCATATCACTTGCCATTTAATGGGAGATTTGATGGCAGCGTCAGAGAGGGGCTTAAAAAGCTCAAAATCGAAAAACCCTAGTATACTTGAGCCTAAAAATCAAACAGAGACTTATTTGAGCCTAGCCCAAAACAATAGGGCCAAAAATGAACTTTTTTCCTTAAAAATATCTAACTTTAATTTACCATATATATATAATTTTTAAAAATTTATTAATAAAATAATAGTCATTAATAAATTTAAAAATTTATCACATGTGGTTTTAGTTTTTATTTATCATGTCAACACTTTCTATTTAATTTTAATTTAAAATACTTTTAAAATTTAAAAATGGGATAAAATTGCGGAAATCATAAACATTTAAATTTTTATGGCAATAGACTTTTATAAATTTTATAATATAAAGGGTAAATTTAACAATTTATTAGATGTCAAATCAACATCTTTTATTTAATTTTGACCAAATACCAATTTTGTACTAAGATAATTAATGAAATTGAGATATTTTTGTCAAAATTACCCAGCTCTACTATTGCTTTTTATTCCGACCAAAGTTCAAGTTAGGTGATAAAGTTAATGACATTTTAACTAGAGCTTGTGAAGTTCAAAAAGCCATAACCGGGTTCGGGCAGTTTAATCAACATGGAAAGTTCAGGTTGCAAAAAGTTGCGTTCTGGAAATCCCTTAGGAATCATGGGCTAAGATTAATATCGATGGAGCTTTCTGCAAAGGCAATGGAATGGCAACAACAAGAGGAGTGGTTAGAGACTTGTGTGATAATTGGTTGGCAGGTTTTGTTATGAATAATATTGCAAAAAAATTGAATTTTGGGTGCCACATATATGAGCAAGCCCTTCTAGGTTATTTCTTTGGTTTTTTTGGGTGCCACATATATTAAAATCATTCTTTCATTTTCTGAATAACCGACAGTCGAAGCTACTGCCGGCTTCACCTTCAGTGGTCTGCCTCTTCCTCTCTTCACACCTTTCACCTGAGCAGCCACTGCAATGGAAACCAACAAGGGTGGACCTCTAGCAGCCACAACCTTAGAAGGACGTCTATGTGGCCTTCTAGTGCTTCCAACAATAGTAGAGCTAGTCTTTTTCTTCGAAGAAGCGACTAGAGCAAATGAATCTCTAGATTTAAGAGGATGACCACGTGGTCTAGGAGGTGATATCACAGTTCCTGGAGCGAATAATATCAATCTCACTTAGCAACACGTCTTATATACGCTGATGACTCTGTTAAAATAAGAACTTAATGTATTGAGAAATAAAAATATCGGGACTCAATTCATGCAAATAAAAGTTCATGAAGCATATGAATTATTCCAAAAAATTACTGTCTTTTAAAGTTCATAAATATTACTATTAGTGATATCATCATTATTTTGTTCAAATAACCGAATTAACCAGAGGTAAGTATCAACACAGCAACACCAAGTACAATCTCATAATTAACTAACAGTCCTGATTGTGTCATCGTAATTTTACAACCATCAATTAAAACAATCATACACCAACCACAACAAGACACGTACACCTCAAAAACCCCATTGGGAACATACCAATATCAACTGACCAATCAAAAAAGATCACCTCAACAGAAAAGTCAATTTGACAACTTACTAAACCTCCACCGTCCGATCTTCCAATCCCACCACCCAAGACAATCTGATCACGTTATCCATGTCAACATCAACGGCAACTTGGAGCCCCACTGAGACTTTTCGTGTGCCGATGATGAATGATGGATGATGATGATATGATGTGACACGAATGCTGTTGTGGTCCAGTCGGTATAGTAGACAGGGGAAGGAGAGAAAAAGGTCTGGATTCTGGGCCAATAGGGAGTAGACACGTAATTGGTGAAATAAGTTTGATAAGAATTTATGATAATTATAAGAAAATTTAAATGGTGCACTGATTAAGGTGACGCTGGATCAGACAAGACAGTGTGATAGGGATAGATAATGAGATGTCCGATTCTCTGACCAAAAAATGATAACTGACTTTAATAACCCACATGTTATGTAATTTTTTGTTTGTTCCGTCTCATACCAACTAGACTTTGCCAAATTCCTCCTCCTCCTTCTCCTAATTGATATATAGCAAATCTTTAGTTTTTATGTTTCCAAACAGGTGAACCTTTATTTATTTATTTTTTGTTATTGTTCTTGATGTAGTTATCATGATTTCAATGAATTCAAATGGAATAGTTTTTATTCAGATTGAGGCGAGTAAATTCTTATTAATATTTTTTTATGGATTTAATTAGTATGATTTGATTTAAGCAAGATCATAATGACATTAAAAGTAATCTCGTCATATGGTAATGAAAACAATGTAAAATCAAAGTGCTTCAAAAATAGAGTAATCATAAAATTTTCCTTATTTTTAATATATAAATTTAAATTTAAAACCTTATTAAGAAAAAGAGGGAGTGAGAGAGAGGAAATAGGAAAAATGGTTTTGATGCAAATACAAAAATGGTTTCATCTTGAATAGTTTTGTTGCACGGCAGATGTTCCTTGTGGACTAAAGTATAAATAGTTATAAAATGTGTATTATTGATGAAGCAACTCATGCCGGAAACTCTATTTTCCATAGTGGTGATGAAAATGGAAGGAACAATAAACATCAATCGTTTAAGATGTAAAGGAATCATAATAATAACCAAGATGTGCAAGGATATCTCAGCTTTCACTATCTGTTTTGACATCTTAAGTATGTGTTTTTTTTTTTTGGTATATTGACATTAAAAAGTATAATATTTATAATTTTTTATAAATTTGTTACAGCATTTGAGTCTTGACCAAAATTTTATAAATTGATCAATTATTTATAATTTTAATACAAATTATGCTTTAACTAATATTGATGTTTACATCATCTGGATCATGTTGATTGTTTAGGATTAATTATTGATGATTGTTGTTTCCTTCTTAAACACTTTAAACAACTGTCTATTTAATTTATTCGTCAATTTGCAAATGAGGCGGCTCATCTTTATGTTAAAGTTGCATGTTCTGTCTCTGATCATGTGGAATGGGAATAGCCCCAAACTTTATTTCACATGTACTTGCTCATGAGAGCTTATGTTTTTTCAAAAAAAAAAAAAGAAAAATCACATCATAACACGTATAATTTTCAAAAAATTTCGACCATAATAGTATGTTAAAATTGTAAATAATGTAATTGAATAAATTGTAATATGTTTTCAATATTTAAAATTGAATTCTTATTGTAAATATTATTTTTCCACCTTATATCTCTTTTATCTTTTTGTATGGCAGTTGAAAAAACCAAAATATTATGTCAAACTTTCAAGAGTTTTATAGTAAGAGATTCAAATTAAAATTCAATGCCTTCCTTTATTTCCTTCTCAAATAGAAAAAGAACGAAAAAGCCATAACATGACCCTTGAATTGTCCTCATTCAAACATAAAATCAAACTTAAAACTAACTGATCGGAAATATAAATATGGAACAAAATGACATAGATATATACATTATCTAATCGCATGACAATACAATATAGCAAAGCTACCTAATTCTCTCTGCCAATACAAACTTTGTATCAGAAATTGGGTTTAAGGAATGAAGTGGGTTGTCCAATCCTATCATTTTTCTTTAAACTGAAAAAAAAAGATATCCGATGGAACTCTTAATCTATTTATAACTTAAAAGAAATTATGTCATCAAATTATTTAATTTTTGGTGCGTCCACCCATCATATATATATACATACTTGTAATATATAGTTATACATAATATTTATAAATTTTCTATTATTCTAGTGTAAATTTCGATCATTAAAGGAAAAAAAAAGGCCCATTTGCAAATGTTTTCTTTTTTGTTTGATTTTTGAAAGGCACTTGGCAATCATTTTGGCAATTCCTATTTGGTTCATCATTTTATATTGGTTCTGAGTAATTATATAGTAGCACTAGTAACAACCGACATGAAATTGCAACAAAGGATCTAAAACTTGTCATGCCATGCATTTAAGGAAAATCGATGTAAAGAAATGACAAGTTGCATTATCACACGCATGTGCGGTATGGTCAAATATCAGAAAATATGAGCTTTAGATAGCGTTTTGGCAGAGATGCAAATGCAATATCAACCCAATAAATGAAAAAAATGTCCATGGAATTTGGATTCCTACATATCTATAGCAACTCAATTGGGCAAAGTAAATGCCATAGAATCCCAATGCCCTTATTAGTAGATTACAACATATGGAAATATAGCCGATGCACTTCAACAACAACATATGAAAAAATAAATATATATATATATATATATATATATATATATATATAATATAAACAAGAGTTGATACAAATAACCATTAGGATCAACTATTAGAAAGTTGTTCCTGTTTAAGTGAGGTTTCGAGTTCGTGTTCTGATGTATGTAGTCGCATTGAATTAGCTATTCGAAAATTTTTATCGCTTTCTGCCCGAATTGAATTGAATTAGTTAGAATTCAATAGATTTTAAAAATTGGTGGTTGATAAAAAAAACAGCAAGAGTTAATGAAATTGGAATTTAATCTCATCAATCTTTTCATATTATATGTATGTGAAGAATATAAACTCATAATATTTATTGTCTTAGTAAAAATAACATCTATCAAACGATGCAGGCTGAGCCTTCCAAAATTTTAAGGTTCTAAATCAAACTCTTACAGCCTTGAATTATCACCGTACGGAAATTAGTAGAACTCACTTGTTTAGTGTCTAACAATGAACTATATATGTAAGACATATTTAAAAGTAAAATTCAAAAAACAAATTTAGAAGTGAGTGGAATAATAGTATGCTCTAATTTTTTACCTGAACTTAGCATGGATTTTTTGAGATGAATTATAATCTACAAAATAGCAACTCAATAAAAGATGTCTATGTGTGATAAAGTTTCCCATTTAATATATCTTTCCACATAAAATATACTAAACATACAATATATGTGTGATAAGTTTTTTTTTATTTAAAATAGAAAAAAACTAGCAATATATGCATAGGACACAATTGAAACATATTTTTAATATATAGAAAGTAGCCGAAAGCTGAATAGTCTAATAATATAATTTTTTTTAGATATGTACATATTAAGAGATGAATTCTTACTTCTTTTCCCTCTATGTATATAAGAAGTAATATTTAATATTTAATGATTATTTAGCAACTAATACTAAATTAATTTCATACTTAGTTCAATAAACCAAACTTTTGACAGTCAAAAAAAGAAACTATAACTATAAGCATGCTGGATAAGAAATAAGGTTAGGACCATTTAGTTCAAACCGAACTAGAGAAACAGAAAAAGGCCAACATGCTTTAACGTACATATTCAATTATATTAAACATTTATAAACAACTGACAAAAATTAACACGTAATCATTAATTAATTACTTCCTTAATGCTAGTCTTTGTTTAATAATATGAGGAATAAATACATATATGCATAAATTAATAACGTCCCAACTTTTTCACCTTTTTAACTTTCGTGTTTTCGAACAATTTTTTATATATAATTAGATATTTAAATTTGTAAAAAAAAGTCTCCACAGATAATTCAAATAGTAAAAGATGTGGATATCCAATTTAAGAATAGCAGGGTTTGAATTCCCTCTCTCTCTCATTCCTTATGATGTTAGGAATTAACCATTTGTATAAACTAAAATAAATTTGTAAAAATTTTATAAAATAGTGTTTTTATCATGTTTTACAGGTCAAAATATTTATGTGTTTTATTTTAAACAATAAATTGACTTAAATTATTTTTATATTAAATTTAATTTTTAAGTTTTAATTTAAAAGATTTATTTTTTACTTATATACATGTTAAATTCAAAAGAAAAATATACTGAATATTATTAAAATAAGATAAAATAATTAAATTATTATTGAAAAATAAAAATATTAAATTTATTTTTAGGTTTACTTGAAAGAGTGAAAAAATTCAAGTTAACAAAAATAAAAATAAAAGTTTATTTATTATAATTAAACTATAAAAAATAAAATAATTTTTAATGAATGCAAAATTTGTTTAACTATTATCATGAAGAAAAAAAATTCAACCACTTTAATTAATAAAATAAAAAATTAATATTTTCAGATTAATATGATAAATAATAATTTTTATCTCTAATAATTTTTTAAAAATAATTAAAATAATAAAATAAAATTTAATATAAAAAAATATATTTAAATTAATTTATAATTTAAAATAAGATAAATAAATAATTTAATTTATAAATCTGTTACTGACTTTATTTTAAAAAATTTTATAAATTTATATATCTAATTATAAAAATATTATTCGAACATTAAAATAAAAAAAATTGTACACAATTTATTTATTTATTCATAGTAATGGTGATAATGATAAAAAAATTTAAAGTGTTATGCACGTGCGAGTGATAGCCAGGAGATATAATATAAAAAAATCACCTGACACTATTGTTTTTTTACACTATTACCCCCAAACAGGTCAAATTTTCAATTTGACAGACCAATCATTAAAGACCTTGACGAGCAAAAATCTCCCTGTTCAAGATTCTGATATTCTCCCACGCGCATCATTAGCGCGTACAAGAAAGACAGAAGTTTTATTTATTATATTTATATATTTTTTTTGAGCTCTTTCCATTTATGAACCGCGCCATTAAAATCCTCGGAGAAAAAGCCTTCATGTAAATGTAGCTCGTAACAAGAAAGATACATATCAAGATTCAAGGAGTTAAAGCAAGAAGCTGAGGTGAGCAAGATCAAGCAATAAAGAGAGCTCAGAGAATAGTAATGGGAGATCATCATCACCACCGTTCATCTGATGAAATGTCTCTTTTTCTTGATCAGATTCTTTCTTCTTCCGCGGCTGCTCCTGCTGCTTCTTCTTCATTATCTTCGATGAAAACGACGTCTTCTTGTTCGTCGTTTATGGGTGTACAAGCGCAGTCTTTTGCAGGAGGTGGAGGAGGAGGAGGAGGAGGAGGGCCGGTTTGTGTTCAGCAAGAGAGTTTTTATTATGATCCTTATTATAAAGGTTCATGCGGATCATATAATGTAGTGAAGGATGGAATGTTAGGCTTGGATTTGGGTGATGGAGTAGTGAATAATAACGTTGGTTGTTTCTTGGGAAATGTTAAAGGAAGTGCTTCGTCGTCTTTGTCTGTTGGTGGTGCTGCTAGTGAGAACGAAACTGATCATGAGTTTGATTGCGAAAGTGAGGTACTTCTTGTTGTTTAGGCTGTAGCACCGGCATGAAAAGAAACAGAAAAAGAAAAAGTTTAGATTTTTATACTTCTTGTGTGTATAATTCTTGATTGCAGGAAGGTGTTGAAGCTTTGGCAGAAGAGGTGCAAATAAAGGCAGCTCCTCCACGTAGCTCATCCAAGAGAACCAGAGCTGCAGAAGTTCACAATTTGTCTGAAAAGGTAATGTTTTGTGAATTCTGGTTTGGTCTGTTCATGGTTTAATGGTTATGTTAATGGGGTTTAAGTCTTGGAGCAGAGAAGGAGGAGTAGAATAAATGAGAAAATGAAAGCCCTACAGAACCTAATTCCAAATTCTAACAAGGTACACATGTAAATTTGTATTTTAAATAAAAGTTTGAGCTTTTCTTTTTGTGGGTACTTGAGATAAATTGAATGATCTAATTCTTCATTTATTGGCAGACTGATAAGGCTTCAATGCTTGATGAAGCTATTGAATATCTCAAGCAGCTTCAGCTCCAAGTACAGGTTGGTTTGTGTCAATATATTGCAACTTTCATTGATGTTTGTCCTTGTTGGTTGCTTGAATCATATGTGGTTGGACAAATTGGATTGGATTATTTCAAGGTAGTTCTGGATTTTATTGTTATGTTGATATATTAACAATGAAATGTTGGAACTTTGGTGTTAAGTGTAGCTAGATATCATTCAATTTTAATTAAAGATCGAGGCATAGTGAAACACAACAAAAACTGGCAACACCCGCAGTGCAGAATGTGCATTCAGAGTCATAATTTAGCTTGAGGATTGAGGCATGGTTTTGCTCTTTTGATTTCAATGGTTGTCGTAAACTTGCAATCTAATAATGTATGATTTCCCACAAAGCCTTATCTTTGTATCTCAGCCTTAGAATTCTTTCTTCTCTCTTTGTTAGAAGTTTTAAATACGTAGGCTCACCTGAACAGAAAATTTAGCTCGTTTCTGATTTGCTGATATGATGATTCGCTTTTTCAGATGCTGTCAATGAGAAATGGAATAAGTCTGCATCCAATGTGTTTACCTGGAATGCTGCAACCGATTCAATTCTCTCAATTCATCAGGGGGTACGGTGATGAAAATAGTGGGTCTCAGCATACTAGTGCAACAGGTAGTCTTCCTCTGAACCAAGAAAATCCGGAACAAATTGTCTTCGATCTTCCAAACCAATGTGCTGTCTCGAACCAGCTATCGGTACCCAACCTGTCAAGTGTCATTAATTCAGAGAACTCATTTTGTATGGAGCCATCCATCCGCGCTCACTTTGGGCCATTCCCGCATCACACATCCTCTGAGGTAAGTTTAAATGTGATATTCAAAAGAAAACAAGATGAACTATAGCTATCTTACATGCTTGCAATTGAAGGAAATTTGCAGGGAAGATGTGTTGCCACACCAACAACTTATTGCTGATCATTCAGAAAGAATTCAATCAGGTGAATATCCCATAGTCGCGCATTGTTTTAGTTGATAGTGTTGCTAATAACCATATTGGAACGACTCTTTGACAGCATATGTTGTGCCCTTTACCTAATAAATTCTTTGTTTATTGCAAGAAGATGAAATGCCATCGACAACTACAGTGTCTCTTTCCTTTGAAAAACAAGCATCTAACTTGAAAGACAGAAACTCTTTAGGAGCATGCATGATTGGAAGAGATCAAAATGAATGCTTGTTCTTAAAGAACATGGAAAATAGCCCTATAGTTTCCACAAGCCTACAAGGGTATAATGCACTTCCACATGTTTCTTCATGTTATGTTTCACTACATTCATGTGTTAATTCTGGTCTATAATTACCAGGATGCACAGGGGAAGAAGCACTCCTGATGATGAAATTAAAGCAGAAATGCAGGAAATTTGAAAGATCCTTGACTGATAGCTTGGCTAATCAGCTGACTATGTGAATTTTATATATCTACAACACAAATGGCCTCAATCATGAAAAACAACTATATTGTATCTTTTGGACATTCATATTCCAGCTGTGGGTTGAGCAGAACCTTTTTGGTCTTCAATGCTTAAGCATTTCACCTTCTAAGCTAGAAAAATCTAGTTGTCATGTAATTAACTTCCATATTGTAAGTTACATCCTTTTTCAGATAAATAAACAAAAATATATATATATTTTTGGATTTCTGACAAAGGCTGGAAAAATGACTTTTTTCCTTGTCTTCATTCAGACACTGATTCCATTTATTTTGTATTGTTAATGTTACGACCAATTCTTGGCAGGGAGGACTTGAATTTTTAACATATTTGGGTTTAACTAGTTGTCTTCTTCCTAACAAGATTATTGCCCTTATGTTGTATGTCTGACCAGATTCTTCTGCCACTTTGATTGTCTTTTCTTTGGGTCCTTTTCTTTCAGGTTATTTTTTCAATATCTGCAAGTAGTCAAAATAGTTTTCAACTGCCAAACCTGGTGTGGTACCTACAAAGAATTCAATGTTTCCTTTTACCCCATTCTTTACTCTGCATATCATTCAAACCAGACATTAAGAATTTTGGCCTGACTAGGAAAAAAAAAATTTACTTCCCATAACTCCAGCAACTTTTGGTGCTGAACCCTGAAACTGAAGCTGAACCGTTTTCCAGGTACACATATTCACACCAAGAAGTAAAAAAAAAAAACAATAACAATATAAGATATAAGATGGTAAATTGTGAACTAAGCAAACAATGCTTTTAAAACAAAAGATGAGGATTCTTAGAAAAGCTCTTTGCAAGTGGATTTGCTGTGGCGAAATCCTTTTCAAACGTTTGGTATTTTGGGTGAATTGGCTCTGAATATGTTAATTTGAAGTCCTGAACTGTGATCTTGAACAAAATTCACATGGGTCCCTTTGAATGCAAGTAATGGCAGCAAGGTAGAACCTGTAAGCTGCCACTTTGCAACTACAGTCTCACCGATCAATATCGACTACTTCTAACGATTTGCCCAGTTCTGGGGCTCACTTTGTATGTTCCAATTGTTAGCATCTAGTGAAATGCTTTTGATGCATTCAATGCACCTCTTGAAGTCATCAGGCCTGGGTGCATAAGCAGCAGAATAGAAGTCCTTTACCAGGAAATAACAACCGTTGGAATATGGTTTGATCACACTTAAATGACATTTCGATTGAATTAAAATCATGTTGTATGCAGTTGTTGGAAGATTTTTGTCAGTTCTTGTTGTCCTACCTAGATCAAAGGATATTGAAATTGCATACTTAGAAAAAAAAAATCCTGCATCAGGACATGTAACGATGTGCAATTGCATACTTACACAACATTTGATGAAACTCATGAACACTGCTGAACTTTTGACCCACCCCAGTAGTCATGTTGTACCACTTCTGCAAACCTTTTGCATGCATTACCGGAACTGACGAGAGGAAAAATTGGCAATAAGTCGACTGGCTGATCAATGAGTACCTCATTAAATTATTAGTATCCACAACATAACAACATCAAGAGGTCCAGCAAGTTGGACAGCAGATTGCATGCTATCATCCACAACAGGGAGAGGCGCATCAACAGGAGCCACTACTTCTGACAAGGTTGTTCAACTTGATCTACAAAACCAGAATCACCAAAGTTACGCCAACTCATCCAAAAACCACAGAGTGTAGCTCAGATATGAAGAAGACTACGTGTTTCCGGGCAAGTTCAAGATATCAGGCAGAGCAAAATCTTCCATTATTACATAAATTTAGGTGGTGACATTGTAGATAGTAATGAGAATCTTCCTGATGCCTTGGAGAAAGTACGTAAGAGACATGGTGTTGATGCTACAATTAAACATTTCTGCAACTTCTGTCTTTAAGTCATTGAAAATTCATTTGGTCATCAATATATATAGCATGAGCATCACCACCTCTGTAGGGCAGTGATTTTGCGACACATGTTATTTATTTTTTCTTGTGGGTTGTTGTGCGATTTGATGATGAGGAGGAGATTGCTGAAATTTCTTGATATCGTATTTCACTTCATTCATGTGTTGATTCAACTGGGCATATGCCTCTTTATTGTACCAGGATACAATCGGGAAGAAACAATCCTGACGTTTGTTCAGGAAATTTGAAAAATCCTCGACTGCTAATAATCAGCTAAAACAATGTAAAAATCATGAAAGAATCTAATATCTAGTATGAATTGAGCTGAATTTTTTTAATTTTTTTACTTTCAATTTTTGAACAACTAAAGATTTTCCATTAATATAAATAAGGATTATAACTATAAGGCTTATTAAACAATTGCAAGCATACAAGTCCATGAAACAAACTCAAAAACTAGCTTCCAATCTTGTAAGAAGCAACACTAATTTGTTGAAAACTGTATAATCAGAAGCAGCTCAAACAATCTACTATGGCAAATTTAGATTGAAGAACAGGCCATACCCAAACTTGCTTGTGCTTTTCTTTCCAAATCCTGATCAGAACCATCGAGTTTTGTGGTTATATAACTAGCACATTTAAAATTATAAAGTTTTTTCATGTCAGTTAACTCATAAGTATATGTGAATTATTGAATGAAAAGGTCAAGTGTTAATATTTTGAAAGAACAATTTTTTATTTTTGAATTCATAAAGAAAAATTTTATTATTATTTGATGGTCAAAATTAAATTTATAATTTTTTAAAAAGTAAAAAAATTTCTGTAAATTTCTCATCAAGCATGGAGGTCTAACACATGAATGTTAGCATGTGTTAGACCTCTTCATGACCTTCAAGGATTGTTAGTATGTGTTAGAAGAAAGAGGCTATTATCATCTATGGCCTTAAAGGAAATCAAAGGTCAATTTGCCCCCTGAACTCGTCTCGAATGACCAAATTGATCGAATATAACTTTTTCAGTAAATTATTCCAAAGTTATTTTAAGACCAATTCGATCCAAATTTTTGACAGACATTGACATGCAACACTAATAAAACAACTAAATACACATGCTAATTCTATTATGGATGCAAGGTTTAACATTTCAAGATTTGGCAATTGCCAATTATGAAATTAACAATGTGAAATGAAAATTTTTAAAGGAAAAAATTAATACAACAAAACACACTTATTTGGGGCATATTTAATCGATTAAAAAGAAAGTAATTATTATTAATTGTCACCAGTAATCGTTGATTCTCAAAAACCCAATTCCTATGCCGTGTAACATTAACACAATGGCAGTAGCTTCTCTTTCAATCCCATCATTGTTTGTCCTCCATGGCGAGGGTCTAGCAAGTTTTTTTTTTAAAAAAAAAATTAAATAGGCAAAACAACAACAAAATTCTATTTTATGGAATAACAATCAAATTAAATTATTATTAAAAGAGATTCTACAGCAACTTTGTTTTTTGGTCACTTTAATTTTAATTTATTTTTATTACCATTGAATAAATATATATTTTATGATTTAATGGTGATTATTGATAAAGTAAAATGTAATGTTTAAAATTTTAAATAACCATAGAAAACATCTAGTATTAAAATTATATTATTAAAATTAAAAAATAATAATAAATAATAGTGTTTTATTACTTTTATTTTATTCATTTAATTTATTTTATCAATAAAGTGTTTGTGTCTTTTTATTTTATCAACAATAAAATTCAAATGATTTAATTTTCCACCACAAATAGGAGAGCGAAAATTTAAACCGTGCTCTCTCTACGAGATATAATACTTTTTTGGATTAGAATTTGGATTAACTTGACTTTTAGATAGAAATTTTGGGACTATCCTTTTAAAAAGTTAAAATTCAGTTCATATCACCTTTTGACACAGAGCCACATCTAATAAATTTCCACCACAAATGGGGAGGAACGGTCTTGGCCTTGGAGATGCTTATAGGACGGGGTCATTTCATTCCATAGCTAAATCGTCTTGTTTCCAACAAAGATCATTGCCCTTATCTTATGTCGGACCATATTTCTTCAACCACTTTGATTGTCTTTTTTCTTTCAGGTCATTTTATAATGTTGACAGTCAAAAATAGGTGAGTTTCCAATGGTGGTAATTAGGAAGAATTCAATTTTTTTTTCCTATTTTTTGCTTTTCTTTTGCCCCATTCTTTACTTTGATTATCATTCAAATCAAACATTAGGTATTTTGGACTGACTGGAAAAGTAATTTACATCCCATATGACTTTAGTATTTGTCCATTCTCATCCTTTGTCATTTCTTTTTGGACTTATAATTTATTAGTTTAATATCAGTTTATCATGTCATAGTTAAAGTTGGCTAATGACTTGATATCATTGCCACTAACAGTTTTTTTTTCTTTGAACAAATTCTCATTAATTGTTATTATGAATATAATTTTTTTAAAGAAAATAACACTTAAACAAAAATTCATTCCGGAAGAAAAGTAGAAAATATAGTTATCGCAAAAAGATACAATATCATGAACCAAATAATTTAGTTTTTAAAAGGGTGATCTTTATCAACATTTAAAATATGTGGTCTAATAGTTAAATGAATTACACATATTTTAATGGTTTATATTTAATCAATAAATTTATAATATCATATAACTTTTTATAAATTTAATTATTGGGTAAAATATATATCAGAATAGTAAAAAAAATTTTAAATAGTTGATATTATTTAATATGTTAAAATATATTTTTAATGTCCATTTATAAAGATAATAATATAAGGTCAAATACAAAATTAAATGTATAAAAATTAATATAAGAATGTTTAGTAATGTGGCGTTAATATATATATTTAAACATTCACTCCAAAAATTTAATGCGTAAAACTATTAATAATTCTATTTTTTTAAGAATTTGTTAAAATAAAAAATTTAGTGTAATTATTTAGTATTATTTTTTTTAACTAAAACACTATTTTTCTAACTCTATTTATATACAGGTAATTTTCTATTTCAAATCACTCTGGTATGTTACCAAACCATTAAAATTTTTATTTTTTCAAAAAAAAAATTATAGTAATTATTTACTATTATACATATTTCAATATTAACCTAATAATTCTCAAAATTGATTTTATTATAACTAAAATTAAAGAAAGTAAAATTATTGTGATATATTTTATTTAATTCTTGTTTTATTAAAATTATTTATTTTATTATTTTATTTTTTAGTCCACACAGATTCACGACTATTTTTTTATTGTGAATTGCTTGATCTTAATATTAATAAATAGTGAGGTTCAAAATTAAAATTTATTCACCTTTTATATTAAACATAAATTTAAAATTAAATTGAAAATGATTTATTTTGAATTATAGATTGGATATATTTCCCAAATCATGATCAAATAGCAGCACAAAAACTTATTTATTTATTTGATTGCTCATAATCTCAAAGAAATTATTAAAGATAAATTTTTTGGAAATATTTTAAAATTTATTAAAATTGGCTCATATGGTTCATATGTCAAAACACAACAATTTTAAATTGAAGACATCCAAAATGAGAAACATGTGATGCATCTCATTCCAAAAAAATTGCCATGCTTCACATGCTATGCTGCCACCCTTTTATTGGTTTTGTTGCATGATGCTCTCTACATTGATTTTGGAGAGAACACATCAATCTTCAATCACTGAATTTTCTTCTTTTAAATGATTAATAATTGAAGAGCAATAATATGAACAACTTTGCATTGTGTTTGATAATATATGTATGCATGGGAGGGAGAAGGGGACCCAAACCCCTTCTCTTCATATATGATAAACCTCATCGATGGGATCACATCTTTCATGGTATTATTGGGATTTATATTCTAGTTATTTTAAATTATCTAATAATTTAAGCATTTCAAGGTTTTAAAAAAATAATATAAATCTGCACTTTGTGTAGACTATACATATTTTAAATAATTAATTAAATAAATTTAAATTATAATTTAATTAAATATAATAATAAAAATTAAAAAGTTATTGTAATAATTTTATTTTTTTATTAAGAGTACATACATATATTTTTAATATGTATAGTAATAATAATAATAATAATTGAATAAATAAAATAAAAGAAAAAATAGAAAATAGTTGAAAAAAGAGATATTTAGTTAGAATGAAAAATATAATTTTTGATGGAAAAAAAAGTAATGTTTTAGATGTAATAGAATTAGAGTACTTTACATAAAATATAATATGTATATTTTAAAATATGATTTTTTTTTTATAAATTTTATTGAAAAATATTGTGAATTTTAATAACTTAACATATAAGTTTTTAGAGGTAAATGTTGAATTATGAAGAATGACACTTATTAAATTTTAAATTTAATTACTTTAGAGTTCATTGTTTAATATATATATTTATTATTATATTATCAGTTAAGTTTAAATTACATCAAAGGGGTTCCTTGCTAACAATATTTCCATAAGATTAGTGACAATTAGTACTGGCAACTCCAACCCAAAAACTATGTTGATTCTGTCTAGACAAATTGTTATTGGTAACTAATAGTTATTAGTTAATAATTTTATAACTGAATAATATTAAATATTTAATAAAATTATTTATAATTATCATTTTCATATAACTATTTTGGATATAAAATTATTTTTTAATTTTTTAATATTACATTTACTGTTATTTATTATTTATTTGTTCAAATAATAATAATGTATAAGATATGTGTTTACTTAGGTTTATTAATTTTTGTAAAAATTAAATTTTAAATATTAAGAATTATATAATAACTTTTATCATTTTTTGAGCTTAGATGTCAAATATATATGGGTTGGAATATGAGCTCAGATCCCCATGATTCAACAAACAAACACTATATATATATATATATATATATATATATAAAAGTGTCGTATTCACTCCTAAAAATTTATGTATAAAATCATTAAAAATTTTAATTTTTCTTTAAAAGTTATTAAAATAAAATATTTATTGTAGTTATTTTAACTTTATTTTTTTTACTATAACACTATTATTCTAACTGTATTTATATACTAAGTATTTTTCTATTTCAAATCATTTCAGTATGTTTTCCAAACCATTGAAATTTTATATTTTTTCAAGAAATTTAAAAGATTTATAATAGTTTATTTACTACTATTTTTTAATAAATATATTATTATACATATTACAATATTAACCTAATAATTCTCAAAACTAATTATGTTATAATTAAAATTAAAGAAAGTAAAATTAGTATGATATATTTTATTTTTATTTTATTTAATTGTTATTTTATTAAAATTATTTATTTTATTATTTTATTTTTCAGTACACACGGATTCACAACTAGTTTTATCATTGTGAATTGTTTGATCTTAATATTAATAAATAGTGAGATTCAAAATTAAAATTTGTTCACCTTTTATATTAAGCATAAATTTAAAATAAAATTGAAAATGATTTATTTTGAATTATAGAATGGTATGTTTCCCAATCATGATCAAATTGCAGCACAAAATACTTATTATTATTATTATTGAGTGCTCATGATCTCAAAGAATTTTTTTATTAAAGATAAATTTTTTGGATTTTTTAAAATTGGCTCATATGGTTGGTTGATATGTCAAAACAGAACAATTTAAAATTGTCCACAAAAGTGCATGAAGACATAGCAAAAACAGACCAAATTCATATATCAATAATAAAAAATCAAGCAGACAATTTTTGTCACCTGTGCAAATGAGAGGCATGTGTTGCATCTCGTTCCTATTAACTTGCCATGTTTCACATGTTATGCTGCCACCCTTTTTTTGATTGTGTTGCATGATGCTCTCTCTGCATTGATCTTGGAGTGGCATTATGATATATATTTTTTAAGAAAAATTACAATAAAATATTTTGTCGTTAGACAGTTTTTTTCACTTAAAAGAAATATAATATTTTTCGTAAAATTTAAAAATTTATTATTTAATTTTATTTATATTTTAATATGTTATTTAATAATATTATTAAAAATAATATAAATTTTTAATAAAAATTATTTATTAAATAATATATTATTTAATTAATTAAAATAAATTCATAATGAATAAAAATGAGATGTATTTTATTTTATTAAGAGTGAAAATAAATATTTTTTTAAAATAAATTTATAATATTTTTTAAAATATTTAAATAGTTATATTAATAGTAAATTATATGTAAAGTATTTTTTATTATTAAAAAATATTGTTGTATTAAAATTTTATTATAAAATAATGATGATATTATTTGATAAGGTATTAAAGTATTAGAAAATAAAATCAAATACTTCCAAATATTATAAAAAATACAACAAAATTTTAAATGAACATGCGTTAGACTACAAAATATTTTTTTATATTTATTTATTTTTATTTACAGGGAAAAAAAAGGTAATTCGAACCCTTCCTTTACATATGTCATGCCTCGGAATACATCTTTCATGATATTTTTGGGGTTTATGTTCTAATTCTTTTAACATATCTGGTAATTTAAGCATTTCAAATTTTTTTTTAGAATTAATATGAAATTTAATATTATCAATTAAATTCAAATTACATCAAAGGGGTTCCTAAAACTTTTTGTCAGAACTAACAGTTTCTTTGAAGGGCAACTTCAACCCAAAAACTATACTTAGTCCATTTAGATAAATTGTTATTGATAATTCATAGTTATTAGTTAATAATTTTTATCGTTAGTTAATAATTTATTAGTATTAAATATTTAATAAAATTATTTATAATTATCATTTTTGTCTATAACTATTTTAGATATTAAATTGTTTTTTAAATTTTAAAATATTACATTTACTATTATTTATTATTTAAAATAATAATAATATATAAGATATATGTATATATACACTTGTGTTTATTAATTTTTATAAAAATTAAAATTTAAATATTAAGAATAGTATAATCAAATACAATAAATTATATACTAATTTTTATCATTTTTTCACTATTTGTAGCTCGTTTTTGGCCATTTCTTGACTTAAAAACTATCCAAAAAAAACTTAATATTAATCTCCATGATTTGAGCTCATATCTCAAACTAATATGAATTTTAACCCATTTTAGGAATAAATTTTTGGTGTATTTTGTGTGGTTTAAGATTGTGGTTTCAACATCAATACAAAGAGAAATCAGATATCCGTATGTATATGATTGTTCAAATTTGACGTGTTATTTTTTTTTTTTAAAATTTATGTGTCTCTCGCTCTTTAAAAATAGGAGTAGAACTGTATATCTCTATCTTTTAGAGTTGAACACACATTAAGTTCATAGGCAGTACTTACATCTAATTTGGGTGTTAGAGATTTAGTGCTTAATTAATTATAATTTTCTTACACTATATATTTTATTAGTCTGATAAACTATTTTTTAATTGATAAATTAGGTTAATTTTATTGCCATATTTTTATAATCTCTTTTCATTTTTAATGAAATCTCAAACAATTGTTCAAAAAAAATTATATAACAACATAGAGTTGTTAAAAAATTAATTAATATACTAAAAAAATATAGTTATTAATTTTAATTTAAATAGATAAAAATAATTAAAAAATTATATATTTAAATAAATTGAAATTTAAAAACATTCAAGTTAAAATGTAAACTGTCTTAACATAACCAAACACTATTTTATTATTATTGCAAACTCAACATACTGCATTAAAACAGTTATACCAAATACGTTATTATTCATTAAAATTTTTATACCTCACTTACTTATTTTACAATAAATTAAATTTATTATATTTTTATTAATCAAATATTTAAAAAAATATTTAGAATATAGAATATTCATTCAACCCCTATCTCTTAAAATAACAAAAATTAATTTTTGTCTCTTCTTTTTATTTAACCTTTACATAATTTTCGGTGACGATTTGGTTTTTGGAGGCCATGATTTTGAGGTTTGTGTTTTTTCTTCTTTTTTTTTTAAAAAAAATTAAAAAATAAAAAATATTTTTCCAAAGTTTTATTTATTTTTTTAATTTCGCTAATAAAATATTATTATTACATTTTTTTTAAAGGAAAATATTATCATTTCTCTGTCTTCGTTATTAACGGCTTTCCTTTTTCTCTTCTCCTCCATTTCTATTGCTGCTCTGTCGTCTTCCTCACGCTCACGTTTCTTCGCTTCCTCTGTTCCTCGCCCTGTCTCTCTTTGTCTCTGTGTGTGTATATATATGTATGCAGGCAGCTGAGCAAAATAGAAGAAGCACTATCAATTTTGTAGTTACAGGAAGCAATTGTTAATTTTATTCAAATAAGAAATGGAGGCGCAAGCTAATGGTGGTCCGGCCATGGACTATCTCCGGTCAGGTCGGGTTGCTCCGCCGACAAATTCGATAGTAACGCCTTTATTAACGGATCTTTATCAGTTCACCATGGCTTATGCTTACTGGAAAGCCGGCAAGCATCAAGAGCGAGCTGTGTTAGTATTATTATTATTTGGATTTGATTTAATTGCTTATTGTTGTAATAATGATATTGATAATAAATAAATATTTTTTGTTTCAGGTTTGATTTATATTTTAGGAAGAATCCGTTCGGTGGAGAGTACACAGTGTTTGCTGGATTAGAGGAATGCATAAAGTTCGTCGCTAATTTCAAATTCACTGAAGATGAAATCGCATTCCTGCACCAAACTATGCCTTCTTGCGAGGTTAAATATGAATTTCAATCTGCTTTTGATGCTTCATTTTAGCTTCAATCTGTTTTCGATGCTTAATTCGAGGTTATGTGAGTGTTTTACTTATTTATTTTTTGGTTAATTATAGGATGGCTTCTGCAATTTTCTTGGAGGACTTGACTGCTCTGAAGTTGAATTGTATGCTGTTTCAGAGGGTTCAGTCGTTTTCCCAAAGGTTCCTTTGATAAGAATTGAAGGTCCAGTTGCTGTGAGTAGTAACACATTCTTGTTGGGATGTTTTATAAGTTGTGGTTTATTTTGGCCTTGTTATTTCTTATGCTAGATCGTTTTCAAGTAGATTTTAAAGCTTCTATTCCTTGTATTAGGTGGTTCAATTGCTTGAAACTCCATTACTGAATCTTGTTAATTATGCATCGCTGGTAGCAACGAATGCAGCAAGGCATCGTTTTGTTGCTGGAAAATCAAAATTGTTAATGGAGTTCGGGCTTCGGCGCGCTCAGGTTTCTGATTATCGTTTCATTTTCTTTTTTACCTATTACTATTCATGAAATGCTTTACCAATTTTTATTTGTATATATGTTGCATATAGGGACCTGATGGTGGAATAAGTGCATCAAAGTACAGCTATCTTGGAGGATTTGATGCAACAAGGTAGCTTTTACTAAAAGAATATGCATTAGTTGATCTCTACTTTCTGTAGATGCAAGCTGCATTGATCTGAAAAACTTATTGTGCTTTTACAGCAATGTTGCAGCTGGGAGATTATTTGGGATACCTCTTCGTGGAACGCATTCCCATGCTTTTGTTAGTTCATACATGGTAATCCTCACAACAAAATTGAGTAGTTTTAATTTAAATTGATGGACTGTTATTTGGACACTCTCTGAAGTGGCAGTTTAGTTTATGATCCATTTTCTAAAGAATATGCGTAAAGTAACATGACAGTTCGATTTCTGCAGTTGTAAGTCCTGAGTAGTTTAATCTCGTAGGGAATTATTCTGTTTGTGAGTTTTGTTTTTGTGTAGCTTTTTTTTTTTGGCTTATCCTTTTGCCTCATATATACATACTTGTAGAGCCTTGACGAGATTGTTGACAAATCACTTCAAAGTTCTGATGGCTCAAATAGCTGCGAAGATTTTGTCAATTTGGTTCAGACATGGTTAAGCAAAATTCAGGTGTTGTATATCGGCCTTTTAGATAAATGTCATTTGGTTGGTAATGGTCCGCATTATTTCTTTTTATAGGCTGTAGCTAGAGATCGAGTTAAAAAATGTATTTATCTAGCTCAAGCAAATAAGGGTTTTTGTTTGCATTCTCTCTCTCTCTCTCTCTCTAATGGAAAAAAAGTAGGTAGGCATGCACTCCTTTGCGGCTGGAATATGTCTTAATTTTGATTCCTTAATCCTTAAAAATGCATGCATTAAGCTGTAGAACATTTGGTGTAATGCATGGTATGGCATATGCAAGTTATTTGGCTAGACATTCTTTTAAACATAATTGATAATTATGTCTTAGGTATTAAGGCATTGTGAATTTGTGATGGCAGTGAGACTTGTTTATTGTAAAAAATGCATGGGTAATATCAAACCCTTCTTGTGAGAAAAGCCCACAGAATGTTGTCAAGGGCAATGCAGTTTTGATTGAAGTTCAAAAAAAAAAATGTTCTCCCTTCATTCTTTTATGCTGGATAGATATACTCGCACATTGCAATCTTATGTTGAGCAACTTAATCAATTTCTCTTTCAGTCAATAGAGGCAGATATTTATATATTTTCATTGCCAGCTAATATGTCAATGATGGCTTGATTATTAAAGGACAAAGGCCATGAGACAGTTGTTAGCCATTTTTCTTTCCTTTTTTTTTTCTAGCTGTCCTATTTTCAGCTGTTAATATTATACATCATATGCAGTGGTCAAATTCATTGCGCGGCATTTTTGGTGAGACCAATCAAAGCGAGCTAGCAGCTTTTACCTCATATGCCCTGGCATTCCCTAGCAATTTTCTAGCTCTTGTAGACACATATGATGTAAGTAAATCATTTGGATATTAAGTTTTTCCTTCTTCATTGCATGGGAGGTCTGTCTGTCAACTTTCTATTTCTGTTTCCTTAATAAGATGGCTTTCTGTTCTTTACAGTCATGAAGTATGATTTTTCATTAAGTAGATAATGACACAATTTTCTCAATTTTTGGGTATATAATGCTGAACATTGAATTAGATTTTACAAATTTAACTTGATTTAAGTTTTCTCTCATGAATTTTCCAAAAGAAAATCTCATGAGCGTCAGCACGTATACAAGCTCAAGTAGGTTTGATCTGGGGAGCTTAATTTATACATGGCTGGATAACTTAATTTTGAGACATCTGGCTCCAATTGCTCCAGAAGTTAAAAAAATGAAAGAGAAGTAAATCTGCAGAGATGAGATGCTTTATGAAATTGACACTACTAAAAAGCTCATCTTACGCTTCAATAACTTGTACTGCCAAACCATAATTGATGCACATCAACAAGTTTGCAGCAATGAAAGTATCTGTAGGTCAATCTTTATGTGGTATGCATGCAAAGATTGGTTATATGCTGTCCTGTCTTTATCTCTTTCTGTGCATGCTGGTCTACTGCTTGTTACAGAGACAGTTGATACTTCTACTTAGACAAGGTTTTGTAGCTATTAACCATGGCAATTGCCCCTCTCTGTCAAAATCTTTATACCAGGTCATGAGGAGTGGAATCCCGAACTTTTGTGCTGTTGCTCTAGCACTCAGTGATCTGGGGTAAGTCATTTATTTTACTGGCGCTTTTGTATTTTTACCATGTAGCTGCTTTTTGCTTATGTGATCTTTCTTAAACTTGTTAATACACTCGGGAATTTTGGTCTTTTAGCTTTATGCGATATATGTTTTTGTAAAGCTGAATTAATCAACATCACAATGCAGATGATAACAATCCAAATCATCTACATCTACCTTGTGATTAGGCATGAAACATGATTAATATTCTGATAATATAATGATTTAAGTCAAAAGGATTCATTATTAAGGTAAGATGCAGTCTGCAAGCCCTTTCAGGGTTTGATGCTAAACTTAAGTTTTCAATATATTGTTATACTAAGCTTCTGCCGCATCTACTTGGCCTCTTTAAGACCATAATGCTGTTTTCTCTTCTGCTAATTTTTCCACTTTGAAAATTTTATCTTCGTATTTGCATTTCACTCATTCCATTTCATCTACCATTGATCATTCACCTTTGCATATTCTGAGATCATAGCGTTCCAACAACTTCTAAAATCAGTTGCTTTGTCTACATCATAAGCATATATGAGTTTTTAGTAGCAAGTTTAAATGGTGCATTATTCAGGTACAAAGCAGTAGGCATCAGGCTGGACTCTGGGGACTTAGCATATTTGTCATGTGAGGTTCGAAAGTTCTTTTGTGCCATTGAGAAGGAATTTGGAGTGGCCGGTTTTGGAAAGACAAGTATTAGTGCCAGCAATGATCTCAATGAGGAAACTCTGGATGCTTTAAACAAGCAGGTGATCATTCGAATTCTTGCATGAATTTACTGCATTGGAACTTCACTAAACTAGCAAATCATCTATGAATCTAAAGTGAGCATAGGATGTTTTCTTGAAAAAATTTCTGTGCTATTTTTGCTTGCTTCTGCGTGTTATATATATTGTTAAAAAATCAGGACTAATGAGTTTATCAACCTTCCTGCTGCTTATAATATCTAAGAATTAGTACTAATAGATCCTTAATCTTAGCATTGATTACATTGTAATACTTGCTTTCACACGAACTCCATTCAAGTTATAAATATGTTGTGCAAAGTGGATGCATAAATAATGATTTTGTTGTTTCCAACTAAATATACATGGATCTTTTATTTTATTGATGTTAGAACTAAGAAAGAGAATGAAAGCAGACATTTGTTGAACTTAAATAATACCGTAAGTGGATTGATTTTATTCACTGCACAGGGGCATGAAGTGGATGCATTTGGAATAGGCACCTATCTTGTCACTTGCTATGCTCAAGCTGCTTTGGGGTGCGTCTTCAAGCTTGTTGAGATAAACAATCAGCCTCGCATAAAACTTTCTGAAGATGTTTCTAAGGTTAATCGAGTGCCAAGAAACTTTTAGCTGCTTCCTCTTTTTTTTCCCCCTAATTAATCTATATTCATTTTGTGATGTTTTTCTTTGTTTTCTATATTAGGTCTCTATACCATGTAAAAAGCGGTGTTACAGATTATATGGAAGAGAAGGATATCCCCTGGTGGACATCATGACGGGGGAAAATGAACCCTCTCCAAAGGTTGTTCATAAACTAATGAATTTCTTAGGTTGATGTCAGCTTGCTTTTGTATTGTGCGAGCCATAGTTAAGAATGTCAATTTATTTTACTTATAAAATTATTAAGGCGGAAATTTAAGATGCAAGTTTAAGTATCAACCTTGTAGTATGTCTAGATTGAAGCTTTGAAAAAAGGCCTAATTTTCATTTGTTTGCAATTTCAGGTGGGAGAACGGATACTATGTCGACATCCATTTAATGAATCCAAGAGAGCGTATGTGGTTCCACAGAAGGTTGAGGAGCTTCTGAAGTGTTATTGGCCTGGGAACTCAGGTGGGGTTTCTGTCACATGCAAGTGTTTTGAGGATGATTACTATTGAACAAAATGTTTAGTAAAATTGCATTGCATCTTTCAGACAACGTTGCCACGCATTCACTTAACATTACAATTTTCTAGATCAGTTTACAAAGAATAATACAACATTTGTGTTTCTTGTAGATAAAGCAAGAGAAGATTTGCCTCCTCTTAATGAGATCAGAGAGCGCTGTATCAACCAGCTTGAGCAGATGCGGCCCGATCATATGAGGAGGCTGAACCCAACACCCTATAAAGTATTTTATTCTTCTTGTCCAAACATTTTCCTCTCATAGTTTTCATGGTCGCAACTAAAAATGTTCTTGATGTCAAACAGGTGAGCGTCAGTGCAAAACTGTACGACTTCATTCATTTTCTATGGCTCAACGAGGCACCTGTCGGGGAGTTGCAATAAGAATCAGAAGTATTTTGCTTGGACCATTGTACCAAATGCAGATCAACACAGCACGACGAAGCATATAAATAAGTTTCTTTACAAAAAGAATGTACCATTTTTTTTGGTTAGAGAACCCATTTGTTTCTTTAATAATAATAATAATAAATAATAAAAGTAATTCGTCGTTCTGCCTTATTTCCAAACTCTCAATTAAGTTTTGCATATGGGAAGAAAAAACTGTTCAAATTCGATCATCTTTGGCAAATTTTAAGTTCAAGTCTTGTGAGCATCAAAGCCA
The DNA here is from genome assembly GCA_949671775.1 of Mallotus repandus. Lineage (NCBI taxonomy): Eukaryota > Viridiplantae > Streptophyta > Magnoliopsida > Malpighiales > Euphorbiaceae > Mallotus > Mallotus repandus. Next base: position 13,840 of record CATIWM010031810.1, on the reverse strand, counting down.
GAGTTTTAGTAGCCTGTACTTGAGCCCAGTATGTTCAGACTGAACAAGTACCCTACGTCATGAATTTAGTTGGAAATCCGGTGATGCCTAGCACATGAACATTTCTACCTTGGCCAAATGCATAGTCTGAGCTTAATCTCTAGTACTTTTCAATTTTTATAATTTTATATTCAACTTTAAACTTTTATTTTAAATTTATTTAGCCTTACAATATAAATTAATATTGATATAAAGATAAAAGAAACTTATATGAACTAAAATAATACTTAATTTAATGACATTATATAATTGCAAATAAATTTTTTCTAATTTTTTTATATTAATTTTTAATTTTATTTTTATAATTTTGAAGGTAATTTTTAGCATTTTATTTGTTTAAAATTATTTAAAATCAAGTGCTTGTTCATTTCCATACTGTATGAGTTAAACAGAATTAAAAAATATAAAATTAAGGGTGAAAAAAATTCAAAATAATAGTTTAAAGGTTAAATAGAAAACAATAAAATTTGAGATATATCAAAGGTTGATGGGTGAAACTATGCATTCAGCCTTTCTACGTTTGTGAGAAGTGAAAAAAAAAAAAAATCAAGACAGCTTAACCCAATAATTCTCCTCTTTAGATTTGATTAGATTAGAGGCAGCAGATGCCAACAGATGCATTGAGGCTGAAGGCTGATGATTAAAAACACTACATGGGGGGCATGAAAATGTGACTGAAACACGACTGATTGTAGGTGTTTCAATGTACACAAGTATGATGGGAACAAAATTTCAATTTTGATACAAATACAACAAACCAATAAATAACCAGTTTAATGCAAATGCACAATTTAGCCAAGGCATGAGAACAACCTGATTTGGGAATCAGTTTATGCTGATATTTACATCACTTTGGCTGCTCAAACTGTGACACTTAAGTCGCTCAACTGTACCCATCCGTAAGCACACCGATCCCTAATCTTTTGCACTGTTGACATTGCCAAATCAACCATGGGCCGAATTCTAATCATCTCTTTCTCTAGCGGTATTCTAATGCTGGTGTCCATCTGCAAATAGTCAAATTTATGATGAATACTGCGCAAATTAACTGGTATTAAACTCTGTCAACTTCATTATCCGATACAAGAATTAACCTTTTCTATGCAACGTTGTGTATCCAATAGATGGCAGTAAAATGAAAGCTGCCTGTAGAGTTCTGCTTCCGTGTACTAGAGAAAGAACACAATTCATAACAGGATTTCTTAGTAACCTAAATAACGCATAAAGTTTTGAAAAGCAAAAATATATTAGGAGGTTTTGGGTATAGGACGAGAACCTTTCTCACAAGACTCCCGTTACAGCGAGGGTAGTTTGGACAAACCGTTCCTTTTTCTGAATCACCTATCAGTCGTAGGTTAAGGCTGCGGGTGGTATGCTTGCAACTTTCGTCATCACACTGAAACCAAAGAAACTGATGATGAGCTAACAGAACCATCAAATACGTTTTCCCCTATGCTTAATAATAGAGAAACTAACTGGTGATTACCGTCATTAAACCCTTGTAATACATAGAAATAAACCCCTCTGCTTGCCTTTTGACCTGAAAAAGACGTGATTCACAAAACTCAAAAAATAATTCGGTGTCCAAAATAAAGACATGGGATCAGCCCTCAGCACACAATATAATCTATCTTAGCCTACTGATTAAAACTGTCTAATTTCGTTGCAATTGCCTTGGCATCAGAGTCAGGGACAGACCATATAAGAACTTGTTTTTTTCCTTTTGCCTAATGTGCACAGTTGAGAAGTCTTCTGAAAAGTATATATACATAATGCAGGATTTGGTATATCACCTGGTTTGCTATCATTGCAGGAGATATTCTACCCATATCACCTTCTTCTGGGCATTTGGGGCAACGCATCTTACGCCAGAAATTAGATATAGACTCCTCTACTTGTGGTTTTATTGGATTTCCAATCATTGACGTACAAATGGAACTGAAGACAGCAGGACATTCGAAGGTACCAGAGCAGCTAGGACATGACAAGAACAACGGCTCACAACTCTTATATCTGCCATTCAGTTCAAAAAAATCAAAACAGAAGAAAAGAAAAAACATGCATTCCCGTTATACTTTCAGATGTAACAAAAAAAAATCCATGTTTCAAAATTTGTCACCAAGTTCATTTTTTTCAGAATTTGTTGACAAGTTCATCAAAAGATGCCTTCACATCATAACAAAAGTTCCATTCTACAATGAAATCTAAGAACAGAGATTACTTGCAGCATAGGGCAATCATTACCCTGTTAGATACAAGAAATAATTACCTCTCTTCATCACTGGCAGAGAACAAAAATGAGCTGGAAGGATCATTGTTTGCGACTTCAACTGATTTCATTTGAAACTGAAAATCCATTGGAAGTGTAAGGTCATGCTTACTAAAGAGAATACCATCACTCAGGTCTCGTCCAGAGGATGTACTTTTACCTTGGATGAGTCAAGGCCCAGACAATCAGCCAAACGCTCTGGGCTTGTGCCCTGAATTGAAGCACATAGACGTGATACCACAGGATGGATTTGCTGTGACAAGTAATACTCAATGTCAATCATCCATTTCCCATCGTCTTTTTTCAATTCATCAGGATGTCTAGCCCGCTGAGCAATTCCTGACGAACTTCCAGAAGTTGCACCCTGTTCAGCAAACATGTCAAAGAGTATAAACGATAAAGAATATTAAATTTCAACTTTCAAAACCATGAAAACCTTAATTTGTCTGGATTTATCAACTCAATATTTTATAGAAGTCAGAAGAGAGACTGTACCTGCTCACAACAAATGATATATGGCACTGTATCACCAGCAGAGCAACCAGTAGTATAGCCACTTTGCTTCAATCTTAGTGCTACCTATGGAATAGCAACACAGAACGAACAGCTTAAGCCATTGATTAGAAAAAGGCAGAACAAACAAAGAAAATTATGACAAGACATCTCATTAATAACAGTTAAATATGTTTTTCACTTACGAGAACATGAGGCTGATTTTTGGCATCAGGGTAGGCTTCTGGTGGCTTGGTCAATGTCTTTGTTATTACATATTTCTCAAGTGCTATTTGTCCATTTCTCATTTCCTCCTGAACCTGTAAAGGTATACAAATGTTGAAAATTAGTGAAATTCTGCACTGACAAAAGTGAGCAAATGTAATAAATAAAGCATAAATTCACTAAGCTATTTTAGAAGGAAGCAGATGGGCACTGTTTAGCTAAATGTGCTAGTTATTTGAAAACAAAAAAAAAATTCATGCAAGAAAATGGATAACATATAATGTTGCATTATCCTTTCAAAGCTCAGAAATGCCTTTCCTAGTTCATCAGCAGCGGTCAAATGAAAATTGAACCCAGGCACATCCCATTCCCAACTTAACAACAGTGATAATAATAATAATACGTTTTAACTATAACAATATTATAATACAATAATATTAAATTTTTACCTTCATAAGGGAGTTATGTATTGATTCAACTACATCCTCACATGACCTGTGACCACGAAAGAACCAAATATGAGACAAAGGGAATCCATAACTTTTTGTTGACTTTGCAGAGGCACAAAGTCAAAATGGCAACATAAAAAGAAGTGGACAGGAGGATGGGGCTGATGAACAGTTGAGAAGCACAACATACCCCCCAGACAAAATTTGAGAAAGGCAAAAATCTCCCAATTCCTTTGATAGCAAGCTCCAGTCTCGGCGAACCATGTCAAGACCTTTACGTTCAATAACCTGCACCAAGAAAGAACTCCATTAACCTTCTCAAAAGAAAGGTAGCAAAAGAGCAACAACTTTTCTATAATTACCTCGTATGGTGTCCCATCTTTGAATTGCAGTTTGACAGCTGCATATTTTTTCTTCTTGAGAAGTAACATTCTCTTGTACAAGCCATCAAGATCAATTTCTAAACATCTATACTTCTTGTTAACCTGGAGACAGATATAGAAAATTACATATTATATAGAGCATCACAAAGTACAAAGAAAACAACATAACAATATACTTATTTTTTCTAATTTACATTTAAGCTACAGAAATATTTCATTGCATTATGCCTTTACCACAAAAATATTGCAGGGTTCAACATGCAGTTTTCTATTGTAGAAAACATGCAAAATTTTGCCGTCCGAAAGGTACAATAAAGGATCCCATCCCTCATGAGTTTTCACCAAGAACATGATGTGAACAGAGGGCTTTGGGCTCTTTCCCCAGTAACTGCTAGCTTTTAGGGATGAGATTTCCAAGGGCTTAATGACTGGTATTAAAGCCAATAGATGCAAGTTATCTATGGAACATTAATATTACTGGTAGCCATGAGTCACCACAGCCTAGACCAGAGTTGATAGGTTCATCCATAAGTCAACATTAATTATTGGCAGCCTTAAGGGCCATGAGCCATATGGCTGTGGAAGCTCTCTCCTTCTAATGGCTAGACTTTAGAGGTCAGTTCTCCCCTGGTTCTTAACAGCTAATTGATATTCCAGCAATGTCCTATCTTTCATTCCATGAATATGAAGTACATCATACAACATTACCTCCTGGATGACTTTTCCAGCAATGGCTTTTGCTTTTGTGATATCATCTAATCCACTATAAATCATGATTGAATCCGTATCACCATATATGACCTGCATATGAAACATAATGAATATAATGAATGAAACAAGGACATGAATGCTAATGACCCAACTGCTGAGTAACAGACTGATACTGCAAGACATCTATAACTATTGGCTTATTATAGGACTCACCTCCAAGTTCAAATTATTTTGAACAAGATCCACAGTACTCTGCAGAATTTCCCGTCCCTGCAAAACAGTCATGCAACTTGCTCAATGCTTGTAAATATTTGGTATCCTTTCTTCAAACTTAATGAGCAAGATATTCTCCAGAATTTCAGCAAAAACAGCATGTATATTACCTGTAGAGTAATAAGCTCTGCAAGAGGCTTTGCATAAAATCTTGAATTTGAAAATCCAAGGCATCCATACATACTACACATCACATCAGATTACAACAGGTAAGAAAGCAAGAACACATAGAGAGAAATAACAAACCTTGTAACCGAGAAGCAACTAAGAAATTAAATGGCATAAAACACAAACCTATTTGCAGTGAGCTTCAATGCCTGTTGCTGAATGTCAAGCTGCTGGACCTTGAGACCAGATGCATTCTTCATCCATGACTTTACCATTCTCCTCCTCTCAACCAGATTTTTCAACAACTACCAAATAATAGTAAAATAAATTAGCTACAATGTTAAAGGGAAAACAAACATAGTGCAGAGAATTCATGTGTCAGGCAGAAGCCTCAACTCAATGCATATGGCAATCAGCGTGCACAAGTTAGTCACTTCAAAATGTGATCATAGATAACTCGCATACAAATTCCATTAATGCACTTATAACCACTTTTTAAATATTGATAGAAAAACAAGTCCAAATATTTGGTAAAGAACTGTAATTGACAGTTCCAATCTACACTTATATTCTTTCCTCAATTCTTTTCTTCATTGTTGCTAGCTACAATGCTTCTTGCAGGCTGAAGGTTTCTTTTTTCAGTGGATTATTGGAGAAAAGATACAGATTATGAAATCAACATTTACTTCTGAATTTTGCAGCATTTCCAGCATGCATAAGATAAACAGCAAACAAGGATACATCATTACTATAATACCTCAGGTAGAACTCCAGTCGTTTTGCTAGAAGGTAAATGAGGAACCAAACCATCTGTAGATTTTTCAACTGTTGTGAAGCAAATATTATACTCCTGCAAAAGCAGTTGAATATTAATGCTAATGCAAATGATGCAGACACCGAGTGTAAAATAAGTGAAAAAATAAAAAGGTGGAGGGAAAATGTTATAACCTGAATTATAGAAGGGTAAAGACTATTGAAGTCCAGAAGCAATACATATTTGTCATACAGACCCTTTTTTGGCTCCAAAACCAAGCCACCTGCATAGGCAGGGCCCTTTTTCCCTTTTCCACGGTCATTCTCTGGACTATCATTATCAAAATTGGCAGGATCAGCATCAAGATCTTCAGCATTTTTATCTTCAACACCATTGTCTATTCTTCGCTTTGCCATTTTCGTTTCTTTTACATTAAAGGAATTTTTGTCAGGAACAATATACTTCTTTGCATGAAATGCATGCAGCAGAAGATACTCTACTCTCTGTGCCCTAGCACCCTGGAAAAACATATTATATTCCACTGAGTTTATGTATCATAGGCATGTTTTGGATAAATTGGGCAAGGAAATAAACAAAAGAAAAAAGTATATCATGAACTCACCTGGAGAGTTTTTCCCCAGAGATTACCACTAATGTTAGTAAGCTGACGTGTAAGAGGAAGAACACTCAAATGAAACATGAGTTCCATAGACAACCATGCATCTGTCTCACCATATTCAATCTGAATACATCACAAATACCATCAACGTGGGAACCATAACATGCCAAGCATATAAAGAATGAACATCTATAATTTTCACATGCTGACATAATGCAACGTGAGGTAATTCAACATACTCAAATCACCCATATACTTGGGCTCAAAAAACAACACAACATTTGGCAAGCTAAGAAATCACAGTTACTATTGCTTAGGATACTAGTTAGAGATTGTTAAAAACATTGTGGAAAGTATATATGGTGATGTAAATTGCTGAAAATGAAATGGTCGCCCTGACACAATGACAACTAATGACGATGGACTATTCAGTTTTTCAATTAATGCTTAGTCGCAGGTTAGTTTGGGTTTCATTATTCATAAGGATTGACCTATTGTAACCTGCATTATCTGAGCTTCGACCAGCCATGTAGATCCAAAACGAGGTCAAATACAGCATTTTTAGAATTTGTTTTCCATCTAACCCAACTATTTTCCAAGGAAAAATTACAAGACCTTCAAAGATGCTAATCCAAGTTAATTACCAAATATTACAAAAACATTAAAAAGAAAAACAGGCAACTAACATTGATACTGGAACCTACCAATTCAATTAGGGATTTCGATGTCTGGAACATTGTAGGAATATCATGTGGTGCAATCTCCTTCCTATCTTTGTTCAGGCGAGTCCTTGCTAGTTGTGTCAAAGAATAGCTTACCTAACAAAAACCACATTAACATATGTTAAATGACATTTTAGCAGCATTACCTTTTGTGGCAAGATGTAGAGACAAAGCTTTACACCTCTTTTAATAAGTCACGGGAGCACAAATATGTATCACACAAGAGCCGACCCGCAATGCAAGACATGATCCCTGGACTTGCTCCAGACCCGAACAAAGTATTTCCTTTTGTAAGCTTAGGCATCACAGAACGCTTGAGACGGCCAATTTTGGACCACATGCTGCTTGGCACACGGCAAGCCTACATTAAATGGATAACGGACACTTCATGGACAAGGGCATCTGAAATTTACATATGAAATATATATATGCATGGGAAATGCAGAACAAAATTGTATTTAGAATAAATTAAAAGATAAGCAGAAAACAGACCAAAGAATAATGGCATCTGAAGAAAAAAAACTAAAGCATCTACTGTACATTCTAATTGATGAAACTGAATCAGAAAAAAAAAAAACGACAATGTAGAATCATCTTTTGAGAAAGAGATAGTCAAGGCCATATATTTTACATGCACAAAATTATCAATGAATGAAAGAGGAACTCATTGCAAATTAGCAATTGGATTTTATATGCTATCCCATAAGATGCAAATGCAACAGCCTATTAACAAACTATTAAAATGATAAATTTCCAGCAACGATTACCCTACCTGGGCTCTATGGAGGAGAACATCCAGGTCAAACCCAGATATATTATGTCCAACAAGAACATCACTATCCAACTTGTTTAATGCAATCATCAGGCGATTCAACAAAGCTCTTTCACTGCAGCATAATGTTGAAGGTAGTTAAACACCAAGAACTAAGCACATAATTAAGGAAGATTGAATGTAATTAAATATAGTAAGAAATTAACCTGCTTTCAATGCCCAGAACATTTGATCCTGCCTTTGTATTCCTTTCAGTCACCTCTTTGGAGAACCCCATAGGAAATATTCCCCCATCAAGCTTCCGGACAACAGTAAAATGGCTCAGCATACCAGTTTTCTTCCATTCTGATGCCAACATTGGTGTGTCAATCTGAAAAGTAAAGCATCACAAGAAGCATTTTTTATAATAAATCAATTATATCAGCTCAACTGGGAAATACTTTGATTAGCAGGAGTGACCGCATAAACTCAATGGATATTGTATTTATAAGTTTCAAGAAAAAAGAAAAGACACGCAGAAATGTATTACATGCTTGTAAGTTTCAAGAAAATCAATAAGACACCATGGTTTCTCCCACAATTATGGTGTCATTTGAGGTCCACTAAGAACCCTAGAGCTACTTATCCAGCCAGGTGCATATTAACACCAAGGACCAAAAGAAGCAATTGTCAATTGTAAGCTTATTTTCTGGAAGGAATCAAGCAACTAAAAGTCTGGCACTCAGTCAAAGCCAGTATGTACCCTCAAACTAGCAGATGAACCAACATAACTTCATAAAACAAGAACTGATTCTTATAATATTGTATTTATTGACATATTGTCCTATAATTGTTCCATGCATCAACCAAAAAAAAAGAAAAAAAACAGAAATGCCTTCTAACAATAAGGCCCTGAAATCAAACCAAAAGCAGCAAGTCCAACAAAGGCTGTAAACAAACCTTAGCCTTGTGACAACAAATGAGAGATGCAGCAACTATTTCATTGACATTCTGTTTCAGATTTATGATGGTTTTCAAATTTATTGCTGTAACAACCACTGGAGGAATCTCTATTGTGTTCCTTGACGAAGATGAAACTCTTATGTCTTTTGGTGAGTCAACAGTAACCTCAAACTTGCACCAGCTCACCTGCACAGAATTACAGTAAAAGTTGGAACCTTATAGAGGATATATTGTAGCCAGAATAACAAAAAGGTGCTGAGATGAAAATCTCACCCTCTGGGAAGCTGGACAAGTTGAGAACTTAGAAACTGATAACCATGAAGGTCCTTTTACCTTCCTTTTAACAAGAAAAAGCTCCAAAGCACTGCACGCAGCAATAATGATTAATGCAACTTTCATTAGTTCAAATGAGGTTATTCTTCAGTTACTATTCCAATAGAAGCATGACAGGAAGTTAACAAAAGCAACATCACATAATTAACTGAAATTCCATGGATTTGAATTTGGTATTCTTAGTAGACATGACTGAAACTCTAAGGATTATTAGAGTACAGAAGTACCTATGTGCTCATCAATTGTTAAATTAGGATGTTAGACTATATTTTCCAGCTAAAAGCCTAAAATCATCATCATCTATAATCCACCTATAGGCAACAAAGAAGTCTAGGCTAAAAAAAGCCAGGCAGCAGAGGAATGGCAATGCCCCAACTCTCCAGAACACATTTTGACAGGATAACTTGCTTTCAAACAAAATGAAAGTGCTCATCCTCAAGCTCATCAAAGCAAGTGATCACTAGAAATTTCTACCATTCCATTTGTAATAGGTGTGAATAAGTTAGTCAAAGACTCAAAAAGACTGGAAATAAAAATTCAACTTTGTGCCTGAATTTTGGCAAATATCAACTTCAAATGTAGACCTGCAATGAGTTCCGAGCAGTGCACAGAAAGTTTCCCCTTTTAGATCTGCTGGAAGTGGAGGTTCCTGTAGAGACAGAAACCAATTGATTAATTGAAAATAAATGAAGCTTCCTTCATAGCAACAAAGGAATGATGTGAATGCATGCATGGCTTAAGAACTTCAGAGTAGAAATTTATGAAACTAGATGGTTTAAAAAATTTTCATCTAATAGAATGAACCAGGAAATTAATACTTCTTCGTTGTTTTTAACAAATGCTTTAGAATACCTTGAATGAATAGTTGATCTTAAGCGTATAATTCTCCCCAACAGGTATGTTTGATCGCTCAAAAGCATATTTCCTCTGCAAAATGTTTAATATAGTGAACAAGATTCAAAGTGAACCAAAAGAATCTACAAAAATAATACAAATATAAAAAAGCATACGACCATATGTATCCATAACATGCACTTTCTGAGACATAGAAATTGATGAATTTGCAAACCTTAACCGGAGTCATGCTAAAACTTGAAACATTGCGAGTTAAGAATTGGTTTGCTATTTCATTTTTTATTTCATATGCAGCATCCTGAAGAAAAAAACAAAAACAAAAAAATGTTAACAGCAACTATAGAAAAACCAGAATGAGCAGCAGCAGAAGAAGAATAAGAGACTTCATATTAATAAGAAATAAATGTGTCCGTGTGGTAATATACTTGCAGCTTTTTGCGGAACTCAGCAGGAGAAATCCGCGATTCCTCAGCATCTTTCTCCAGCCTGATCATGTCATCAGTATGAAAAATGGAACCATTTGGAATAGCATGAACACATCTCTGCATGTTCTTTACAACTAAACAGCAACTGTGATATGCATTCCCCACTTTGACCTAAATTGCAATGTCAAATATCAACAAGGTAAGAATTTATGTCAACAACACATTCCATAAATGGATATAAATGTTGGCATTAGCAATGGTACAGCCTCTTTTTTTTCTTTGTTGGGTTGGGGGAAAAGAACTGCTCAGGTATTCTATCTAGATCTTCGATGGCACCACAAACAAAAATAATTCATTAGTTTTATTTCATGACCAGATTGAAGATCCATATGAAACTCCATAAACGCATTCTTGGATATTCTTCCAAAAGCTAAACAGTATTTTTCTTCAACTTAGACTTGAACATATAACCTCATTGCATTAAGTCTAAAATGGTTTCAGTACAATACGCCCAAGTATTCTACTTGATTAATTATACTACGTTGTCTAACTACAATCGGAATCATAAGTTTCAAGAAAACCAGTTACCAGATAAAGTAAATCATCCTACTGCCGCAGTTAAATAGGTTCGACACACATGAAATGCCTAAATTCTATAAAACATACATAAAATGAATGAACTAAATTTTACCAAAATTTAAAATTAGAATATAGTACCTTCCCAAAGAGATAAAGTGTACCCATATTAGCACCAAAAACTTCTTCATGAGCATCAATTATATAAAACGGCAAGGAACCATCACCTTCAAGCTCAAACTCCGATTGCTCGTCCCAAACTGCCCCACTTTTAACCTCCTCATTAACACCTCCGACAGTTCCATTTCCACCACTCCTCACGGCCTGCCAATCGGCAGTAGCACTCAAAGAAGGATCCCTCTCCTCAACACAAATCTTCGCATTAAGCACTCTTCCACTCTCACTCTCACTTTCCTTCTCCTTCTTCACCGCGACTGCCGACTCTTCTTTAGCTTCAACCAAATTTTCTGTCACTTCATCAACCACTCCGTTCTCTTCCTGTTTAACCTCCATAATTACCTCTTCTCTTTCATCTACACTAAAATTGTGCCCTAAATTAACCACATTATCACAATTAATAGTAGTAACCTTAGCTAATTCATCATTAACAACCTTACACTTCTCAATTTTAAAATTTTTTGCCTCCAATTGACCTCTTCTGCGCATTTCTCTATCGTTTTCGTCAGGAGCAAACTCTGCGATCACATCATCAACTATACTCTCACAATCAAAGCTCTTATTATTGTTAACCTTACCAGAATTATCTCTATTTTTAAACACTGTCGACGTAAACATCGACGATATTCTTTGTTTTCCCATAATCGCAGCCGCAGCTGATAACGAACTATTAACTTTCTTTATTTCTTTATTTTTATCTTTATCTTTCTTTTCTGTTTTCTTCCTTTTAGATCTGTTGTTATTTGCTTCTCCACCGTCGGATTCATCTGAAGACGGAGGTAGTCCGGCCTGAGACCAATCCTCCTCTTCGCCTTCATCACCGTACCCAAGGCCATCGTCGTCGACAATAAAATTTTGTGCCTCAGATCGACGTTGTGCAACGAGTTTGTCGTAATCGTCCTCGGAGACAGTGTCGAAAATTGGAGTTTCTATTTTGATGTCATATCCGGCGCCGTTTGCAGATCTCCGTCCGCCTTGACGCAGGGCTTTGAGGCGCTCTAAGGCTGATGTTCGTGCTGTAGCTTCCGGTCCTCTGGTCCGACGTCTAGCTGCCATAACTGGCTGATCGTCCTCCATCTTCTTCTTCACTGATTGTGAGTGTAGTGGTTAGGGTCTTGCAATGAGGGAGAGAAACTGAAATTAATTGTTTTTTGGCTATTAGAATTGGCGGGAAGATTTAGAAAATGAGAGGATTTGGCGCCAACGAAGCGTCTATATGGGTGAGCGAGCGCGTTGTGTTAATAGGTTTGGCTTGAAGCATGGATTCTTAACACGTGTCATGCTGATTTGGGCCATTTCCATTGGTCCAAGCCCAGGATGTAGAGCTGATGGCCTTTTATTTAACATTATTATGTAGAGGAAATTTGAGAGTGTACAGGTCATTCAACGCAAATGTTATCATTTGTAGCTTTATTTTTTTTTTTCAATTTTAATTTTTTTTTTAATTTTATCTTTCATCTGGCCTTCTTTTAAAAGTTTGGTTCCAATATTGATGATTTTTGTGTTTTTTATTTTATTTTTTTATTACTTTTTGTCAATAAAAATAAATAATTGTAATTTTTTATTATTTTTGTTGATTTTGTTATTTCAGTTGTAGTTTTTAATTGTTTTTGTTATTTCTCTTTATTTATATTTGTTGATTTTTGTTAAATATAAAAAATGACAATAAAAAATAGTAAAAATTATGAGATATATAAAAACTTATTATTTTATTATTAATATTAATAAAAGTAAAAAAAATATTTATAGCCTTTTTTTTCATTAATAATGAAAAAATAATTAAAAAATTAACAAAAATCAACAAAAATAACACAACAATAAACAACTGACAATCGATAAAAATCAACAACAATCAATAACTATAAAATTTTGTTGATTTTTGTTGTTTTGTTGTTTCAGTTGTTATTTTTAGTTATTTTTTGTTGTTTCACTTCGTTTTTTTTGTTTTTTTCAGCTTTTTTTTTTGTTGATGTTACAAATACATCATAAGGATTGTAAATTTGTTACATATTGTTGATTAATAAGTATCAAATATTTTTTTAAAAAAAAAACAAGTTTTTAAACATTTTAATAAATAAATTAAATAAAAAAATAAAAAATCAACAATAATCAACAACTGACAATCAACAAAAATAAATAACAATCAACAATATAAAATTTTGTTGATTTTTGTTGTTTTGTTGTTTCAGTTGTTGTTTTTAATTTTTTTTTGTTATTTCGGTTTGTTGATTTTTGTTTATTTTTTTTAGCTTTTTTTTGTTGATGTTACAAATACATCATATGTTACAAATATTTTTTTTTTTTAAAAGAAGTTTTAGACATTTTAATAAACAAATTAAAGTAAAAAAAATAAAATTCTTATTCTTTAAGAATATAAAAGGAGAAAATTTTATTTATTTATTGTTGTTACAACAGTTGAAGATATTTATTGCTTGGTTTAACAACAATTGAAGATGTTTAGTTTATAATTATTCATTTGAAAAAAAAAGGTCTTAAGAGAAAAAAATATTAAGTAAAAAAAAATAAAATGTTGAGAATAAAATGAAGACAGTACCTTAAAAATAAAAAAAAATGTTGAACAAAAAAAATTACAAAAAAAAGATGAAGACATTAGAAAAAAATATTGAGAAAAAAAACATAAATATAATATTATAAAAATAGAAAAAAATGTTTAGCAAAAAATATTGAAAAAAAATAAAGACTGTAAAAAAATGTT